>JAAPAO010000343.1:25437-37653 GCA_013115145.1 Perkinsus chesapeaki | reverse complement strand
TAACACAGCTAAAGGAGCTATGGAGCAAATCTATAAGGAATCTATAAGGGGACAGAATACACAATCCTTCACAGTGTCTAATGAAGTGACCCTATTCAACGGCATCATTAAAGCGGCTTTAATAAAGCCTGATGAAATACTTCGCAAAAACTACAGTCACATTTGGACCATCTCAATCCTCATCACTCACGTAGCGTCGGAAGGCCCTTGAACATTGCAACAATAGAAAACCGTAGCGTGCCCATGACAGTCAGACGGAGTCTGGCTGCAGTCATGGCCGTTGAACCGAGTTGTCTGCGTTGTAGTTTACAGCATGTAGTGTCTAAGTTGCTGTATAGCTACTGTTGGTAACTAACTAGCAGTCGGGTCTTTTGCTACTGATGTAACAGATTAGAAAATTCCAGCGGTGATGGAGCGGTTCAATCTCATAGGGATCATGCGCCTATTCACTTCCTTTTAGTATCACGATAGCGGCTATCGGATAGCCCATGACAACTTGAGCAAGCATGGAGATGGAAAAGGCATCATAGTGCGTGGGTTTGGTTTGTATTTCCTAGCTACCCACTGGCCGTTTTGGTAGACGATGGTTCAGGTGGCTCGTTTCCTCTTTATTGGCGTTATGTTCTGGCCGTATGGCAGTATGCCTAATGATTGTATAATAAAACGTATAAGTATTTCGCAGTATGCTACCATATACCATTCAAAGACTTCGGTGGTAACTGTATATTGAACACGACATACGGAAAATGTGACAAACTCTTGTTACTGAATTGACTGGGAGTGCATTAAAACTACTCGGACTTAGCGTTACTTTACAAGGCGTCATCAATGGATATCTGAGACGACGATGAATCAACGGCCAAGCGAGCCGTTGCCAAAAGCTATAATTTTATCGCCCTGCTGGCCCAATGGATAAGGCGCCACCCTCCTAAGGTGGAGATTCCGGGTTCGATCCCCGGGTAGGGTACTTCACTAAAATTCTAGTTTTGTGCTGCCGTACGTACATCTATTAACGAATCACTAAGCTCGTTCTCATCCACTTCGTTTTCGTCTTCCTCGTCGCTGCTACCTAGCAGCTCCGGTTTCTTCTGGTAGATACCCACGGTTCTGAGAAGATCTCCCCACTTTGACACATCGTCGCAAATCGGGCACTCTGACAAAGCACAAAGGGATAACCACTAACTGCGGCAGAAGGCAGAGATGAAGAGAAGCTGTCAGCACATTGCACGGTAAACAGTATTTCGTGTTAATGCTAAGAAGGGGAATATATGGCATAGATCAGGAGCACATAATAGGCCGTCACCGAATTCACATCAATCCTGAAATCCCAACTTACTAACGAAATCGGGCAGTAGCCGGTCTTGTGCGTCGGCTATCGGGGCACCGCCGGAATCACAGCAGCCCACAGACGCAATGCAGGTAACATGTGCCGAATTGTGACAGGACAAGCAGACTGCCCGCTTAGTTATCCCCGATAGGAATTGCTGTGCGCACACGCAACACGCGTTGTTGCTGGTGTCGGCTTCTTCAACGACCGACTGAAAGCCGAACATGTTACACAGTAACTTACACGGCCGTCTTCTCATTGCCGGGTGCGCTCCAAGCGACCATATCAACTTATTGCAACGTACGTGTTCATTACACTCAAACAGTCTCGTCGTACTCGATAAATTGATATCGATCGCTTACTTCGGCCACTCCCGCTACGTGGGTTCGATGAAGCACCTCTATTGGCGAATGTTCTATCCGGAAACAACTGCTGTACGCGATCTCTCCTAGTGAAGATAATATATTTTCTGGAACCACAAATCCTCTTACCTCGAGCATTTCTGAATTCGGTCACTTTGTTTTCGACAACGCCGGCTATGCTCGGTTCTAGAATATTCAGGACCAGTGGCATCCGAGACCAGGGCGGAAGGTGGAGCATACCGATCACCAGAGCCAGGCTGTCATGGACGTTATTGGTTCGTTGCCGTCCACGTTTCGTCAGGCCTTTCCCTGAACACGAGGACGCCAGCTGTCAGCGAATTATTAATTCGGAATTGAGAGTTCCGACCGCTCCCAGATGTAGCACTTCGGCAGCGGGGAAAATATTGCCTACAGCTTCGTTCATTTACACCGTATAAGCCGCCATCCCACTTACCTATATCGGCCAGACCTTCTCTGGTGAGCCGTGATAATCTTGGGTGCTGCCACGTCCACTCGAACTGCAACGCCTGAAGAGGTACGCCTTACCCCGGGTAAGCTACCCGCACCACCGGGCACCCCACAAAAGCGACGTATTTGCTTTTATATGAGGAGGTTTCTGCAAGTCGATGATGCACCTTGCGGGATGCGAAGTCCCTTGAAGAATATTAGAGTCGCTATCGTCTAGTGGTTAGGACGTCACGTTGTGGCCGTGACAACCCCGGTTCAAATCCGGGTAGCGACTTTTGCATTAAATTACCTGCACTTGGCTGCTGAAGCCGTAACACACTAGCAACATCTTCCACGGTCTATGGCGCTTTGTTCTGTGAGCCCCACCATTATTCAACTCGCCGTTATGCTGCCGAATCCTGACAGAGATACCCCTATTCTAACAATACGTCCTAAATAGTCGACACGCAGCTGTGATTGGCACGTACGGTTTGGCGGGTATGAATCGTGATATGAGAGCAAGACGTCGGAATCTCTACAGATGGCCTACCTCCGCCGAGGATTCACAGTGAAGCCTATATACCCAACACTAGGAGAGGCTTCACTTTGCAGCAAATAACAACCGTAGAACCCAGACTCGCTTACTGCCTCGTGGCTCGACATAGATAATAAAAACCACTCAAGCACGCAGTTCAGTTCATACGGATGTCACCTAGTACACTCGGCGGGTCCATAGTAACAATATTTGGCATTTCAGCAACAGACAAGGCGCGTTCCCAAACGGTGGAAGACTTCATCTCCAATGGCTCACGTCGGTGCCAATCTAGCCAACCCGAATTGCGCCCTTAGCCTTCAAACTCATCCATTCTCACTACCACTACAACTGGCAACACAAAACCAGACTCGTTATACGTTCAAAGCAATAACATGTAAAAAGCTTTATCAACATCGTAATGAATCATCTCGTATCTCCGTAATCGTACCAAGGTGCCGTCCAACCTCGGCGCCCAAATTCAACGCCGTCCTTCCACGTAGATACGTTGTGCAGTCGCAGCCTACTCAGAGCCTCCCGAAGCTGAGCCGTCTCCCGTCGAAGGTAGGCGCATTCTTCAGCGGAGTCCTTGAAGCTTCGCTTTGCCCCGTAGCCCGGCATCCGGGCCGCGCCATGCCTCCGAGCCAGCCACCCCAAATGCTTATTCGAGCCTCCGCGAGGGCCGGAATTCGTATCCAGGGTATCCTTCTGCGGTTGCTTTTCAGTGCAGGGCAAATGCACCCACTTTTTCGCGTCAACGTGCCTCTCCTTAACTTCAATTTTACGCCTCATGACGATCTCGTCTTCACCGTTCCCCGCCAGCAGCGCCGCGATGTCGCCCTCTTTCACCATCAACTTCCCAGCTTTGTCCTCCACTTGTGTGATCTTTTCGATCACCTGTGGATCCATGGAAGCAACCGCTGAAGACCCGTATAACAATTCATTGACCAACTCGAGCTTACGATAATACAGGAAAACGTTCCGACAATTCGCCCACCTTGGAGAGCCCTGCAACGAGTCGCGTAGTAGTTGTACTGACCACAGGATCACAACCGGAGCTCAGACGTCACTGAACTTCCGCTCACCGGCACCCTGCCGATTGCTGCCGAAATGCGCTATATTATTGACCTTCGCTAGCCGCGTACCGAACTGAATTGCTCTTTTTCTGAAATTAGCGGTGCCAGCCAAAGCGCCACCGGCCATCAGCCTCACTGCTTCCCTCAGCAACGGCTTACTCTCGACATCACTGTCACATAACCGATGCCGACCCACCCAGGCGAGGAGCTCTTCGTCCAGGTAAGGGTGCCTCGGCTCCCTGCCATGATCGCTCATCACACGATCATCTCGGCCTAAATTCCTCACCCACAGTCTGTCCAAATCCTTCAGCATCTCCGACCGCCTCCCCGCCAGACCGTCTCTGAGCTCTCGCGTGCGGTACCTCGCGTATCCCCCCATGACTTCGTCCGCTCCGTGGCCCACAAGCAACACCCGGCATTCCGATTTCACCGCGCGACAGTCGGTAGTGCCCTCGAGGATACGGGGCAGGTCCAGATCCTCCTGGCTCTCGGAGGGGGTATCCACGCCCGTCTTATGTGTCCGACAATACGGAACGTCTCCCACCGCTGCCGCTCGACGACAACAGAACTTACACATGCCTCGAACGCAGCTGTCCTTGGCGATCCTGGAACACCCTCCAGCCGCGCACAGAGTCCGAGTCGGCTCCGATCGCCCAGCAACTTTCATACCGCGGCATTCCGCCGACGATTCGCTCTCCTCTTGAAGAACTGACTGCCTGAAGCCCTCGGAGCCCAAGTCGGCTGGGTCCACTACGGCTCCTTCCCCTCTTGCCGCCGTCCATAATGCCACCGAGATGTTCACATCCATATGGGTGACTCTGGGGCTGCTCAACCCCATCACACGCTCATAAGTCTTCCTGTCGGCGGCGTCAATTGGACAGAGAATCAATCGGACCCGCTCGTGGCCGTAGACCTCGACCAAGCTCCGGTAGCTCACCAGGGCAGTTCGGAGGTCCGGGGAGTCTTTCCCGTCAACGCTTGCGGTCAGCAGGTCGACATTACGCGAAGATTCCTCCAAGGCGAGAGCGGCAAGGGCCGTCGAATCAACTCCCCCGGAAAACAACACCCCGATCGGCCCTGGATGGTCCAACATTCGTACGCGCCGACTTACCGCGCGCCGCAAAATTGCCAGGAACTCCTCAGCTGTCCCTGTGCCATTAACTTCCGAACTCCAGAAGGATTCCTGCCGATAGCAGACCCCGCTGGGATACGGAATTTCGCGGATTTTCAAGCTTCCCAAATCCAGACGATAAATTGTCCCCTTAGCCGGCACCTCCGCCACTTGACATTCCGCACTCGTACTGCCCACAGAGCACACCGACAGACCTCTGGCAGGATCGTTAGTGAACAGGAGTGATCGCCGACCGAACCTATCCCTACCGAACCAAAGCTCACCCTTACCACGGTCGAAGAATACGAACGCGAAAGGTCCCTTTAATCCATCCAACACCGCCGGCACATCCTCGCACCCCCTGAGCCGGCGAAATACCTCTAAAGTGTCACTCTTGCCCGACTCGACGAAACACTCGTCGTTGAATAGTTCGCCGTTCCACAGGAAAACGTACTCCTCACTTTCGCACGGCTGGTGAACGGCACCGGCGTCACCGCGCATGTGCAAAACGGCCGCGGAAAACTTCAAAGTCAAATCGCCAAAGTGAGTCTCGTATGTCCCGAAATCGTCTGGGCCCCGACATCTGAGAAGCTCCTCGATAGGCGGGAGGCGCTGGGCTGCCGAGTGATCTTCAAAAGTGAAGGATGCCGGGATCGAACTTGCGTCAGCTGCTCCGTTGATGGTGAAACATATGCCGCACATAGGAACCAAAGAAACAGTAAAAGGCTAACCGGAATGATTTGACATTTCCGACATCGAAATTTCCGCAGAAAATACGGACTTCAGTGGAAGAATGCCCCGAATTTTTTGGGGAAATTTTAGCAGTCACCACCCCCATCAGCCCCCCGATTGCCAACCAAACATCTAGACCTTTAACACCTTGAACGATGCTACATGATAATCCATGAACTTAATATTATACCAGCAGTAGCGAGAGCAGCTGCCCCACTACAGCCACCAGTATCGGTAGACCCACCGACATCACGCTCGTGGCCTCATCCGCAATGGAAGGCATTTTGCAAGGTATTCCAGCGTCATCAGCGACTCGCATAAGTTTCACTGCGCCACGAATTCCCTCAGTCCACAAATTCGGATATCTCGGCTCCATAAATCTCAGAAAGTCGTCCACATTTTCCATCCTGTAAGATCCGTTAAGCATCACCTCGCCCGGCACAATCGTCGAGAATCTTTCGCAATCCTCCGAATCCGGGGCGCACGTCCGCAAACCACAAAGATCATACCGCGTTGTCGGTTTGTCAAGATCATTCGTAACACCGTCGTCCCAGAACGTATGTAAAAATTTTTCACACAACCGAATTTCCAAGTCCCCCGTTTCCCTGTCAATATTGATATAGCTCCCCGTCCCAGCAACTACATCCAGCGTGAGGGCCTTCGGGTCGCACATCACACACAGGAGCTCCTTGAGGGAGGTGTAGGACATCAGACACGCACGCGTGCCGAGCCTCTCGTAGTAGTCGCCGATGATGAAATCGTGGCCAGCGGTGCAGCAGGCTTTCGGGTTGTAAATGTGGCAAGTCGTCAGGCTCGGAAACGGCTGGCGGGGAGGCTGCCTGTGGCCGAAACATACCCGAGTCACTTTGTCGTTCTCATCAGTCTTCCCCTCGACTGCAGAGATGAGATAGAGGAGCAGGAATAACATGGCGAGCTGAAGGATGCCGAGGCGATGAGAACGCAACAGGCCAGGATGCCACTAATGAAATACTATTATATTCTACAAAGGGTACTGTAACTCCCACAAGACGATATCATCACCCATCACACGTTGACGTGGGACCCAGCCGGACTAGCTTTTCAGAAAACTAAGACTCATTTACCTCCAAAGACGCCCGCGAATGTTAGCAGGCCAAAGAGACTTATCACTCCCAGGTAGCACTGGAGCATCGCCAATCCCTTCCGCCGATCCACGATACAAAACTGGCTCGCCCCGGACGCGCGGCCCTGCCAGATGAGCCAGGCTGCCAACACCGATGCCACTGCGGCGTTGACAGAGCCAACGGCTTTAAGGAAGGAGCAACTTGCCGAGGAGACCGGTACTGAACCCGACGCCAGCACGGACAGGGCCCAGGGCAGGCCAAGACCAACGCAGATGTTGATGATTTGCGAGCCGACGCAGGATGCAGCTGCCATAGAGCCGTAGCCTCGACTTGAGGCTGTGAGAGCGTTGATGGCATCGGGGATCTCAGCTCCCAAGGCGACCAATACCAGGCCGAAGAAACCGCTGGAGCTTGGGTTCTGAAGCATTGTCACCCATCTATCGACCACACACCCGATCAGGGACGACGCTAGGCCGACCCATAGGAAAGATACCACGAAGGTTAAGAGATAAAGATTCTCCCGAGGTTGATAGATTCGGCAATCCGGACATGTGAGATCGATTAATCTCTCCAAAGGCCGAACTAACCTATCAAAATCAGCCTGCAGATTGTCCAATACCGAAGCCTTCTGAGGCGCTGCGGTCCCAGACGGCGTAGTGCCAGTTTCAATCAACGGCAAGGCGAGCTCCTCGTCGTATTTCTCTCTAAAGACCGAGCTCTGTTTGTTATTCGCTTTTTTCCTGAACTCCCTGAAACTCTGGAAATCCGCGGTTCCCTCAGGCGTCTTGGACGGCTCCATGGCAGCAGCCACACCATGTCGATGAGTCACACGCCACTGAGTGTACCACGAACGGACTTGATCACCATAGCAGAGGGTCGTGACGTAGACTGCATAGATGAGGAGAAGGCAAAGGCCGTGCTTCGCCGATATAGAAGTTCTTAAAGCGTGGAGAAGCACCAGCACCGATGCGCCGTAGAACAGGACGTCTCTGGTCAAAGGCCTTCTTTTAAGCAACAAAGGAGCTTTGTTCTGGTTGGCAATGCTGCAAATGGCGGGCACTGTCAGGAATGCTAGCAAACCGCTGCCGAGGATGGCCCCGATGCCCAGGGCCGCGTCAGCTGGCCCACCTTTAGCCCCTTGAGATATGGCTTTCATAGTAGCCATCGAATTGACCGTGATTTCGGGTACAGCGCCTCCGAAGGCCATAAAAGTTGCACCGCCGATCTCTTCTGGCAGGCCCCAATGATCACAGAGAGTCTCCATGGAGTCGCAAAGGTGATCAGCGGCCAACGCCAAAATAGCAAAGGCAACTAGTAGAAGCACCGCTTCCACGGTGACCTCTACAGTAGGACTGCCAATAGAGTCCAGACATAGGGTATCTTTCAAGTGCTCTAAAGTGCAAGCCTCACTCATAGGTATAAGAGACTGCCGCTCGAAAAAGGGAACTTGCGCGCAAATCGATTATCCGGGCGAGCGCGACTGTAACAGCGCACTTTTTAAACGGACCGTCCGCCGCAAAGAATCTCGACGATTGTTGATTCTGTCAGATAGATTCACGCGATAAAAACCTCTTCAAGATTCCTTCGAAAACTGTTCTCCGAGCTAACTAGAAGAACTCCGTCAATGAGAAGAAACTGCTCAACCGGGACTCAGGACTCCGTTTGCTCCCGCGTGGAACGGATTTCCTATCAAACCTTCTATTGAACCTCCGCACTAGGAAGGCTGACACAAATATATAACTCTCCTCATCGCACCCTAACCTCGGTTCCAGCCTGTTGCTTTATGGTCGTAGAAGTACCTAAGGAAAGAAGGCTACCGTCAACCCGGGAAATCGAAGACGACATAGTCCTCGATAGAACATTCTTCCAGAAACTAGTTAAACCTTCCACGACCGACTCCGATTGGGATATTTATTTGGTGGAGTCCCTATGGCCCGTCCTGGCCAAGGGACTAGCAGCCCTAGCGCTTGAAGTAGGACAGCAGTACCAAAGCGATAACACGCGCACCTTCCACAGGTCGAAAAACTTCATTTTCGCGACGACGCTGATCCGCTAGTGAGGAGTAGATTCTGCCCGCTGGCTTGGCTGGCCCAGTATTTGCTACGGAATAACCCCAGTAGCGGTAGAATCGGAGACGCAAACGTGGAGCAGTTCTCGGAATGGGCCGAGCTTGAGAGAGGACGACGGGAAGTAAGAGAACTAACCGAATAAAGAAATTTTGACAAGCACCAAATCTGAATCGATTGCGCCAGAGGTTGGACCTGCCATCAATCGGTAGCAGAAGAAGGAATGAACAAGAAAAATAACGCCATAACACCCGGCATGATGGGGCGACATTTTAATAAGCTTACGTGGAGACCAACAGTGTGCTGCGAGATAATCTAGAAGCATACGCTTCGGGCGTAGAGAAGGCAGGGCTTTTGAAATTAAAATTACTTTCAAGAACTTCCGGAGGGCCTTTGAAGAGTTCCTCAACACTTTCCGAGAAGGTCTTGAAACTGCTTCCAATCTATAAGGGGATTTTTGACACCTTTTCGGAGGGGTTTCGCCCAGGTCTGATAGCTTTCATCTGTGATTATGCCGGAAGGCATCAAAATCACTGTATCAGATATACCGACGAAAAAAGGAGATACGTGGCGTCTTCGAAGGCTTCTGTTCAAGACGACAAGTCCGAATCAGCGCGATTCATAAGGTTGTTGCCGTTCTTGACGAACTCGCCTGGCTCGGTGGCGAGCTGATAAACTGTAAATACTGCAGCACACCGAAAATACTGGAAGCTTTTGCCGGAAAGGATTCGATCGACTTCGATGAGTTCTGGCATTGGTTTGCCGGGCCAGCAACAGGACCGGGTGAGATTTCCACTTTACTGTGCTCTTGGAGATCAAGATGGCCATCTTGCAGGTGGAGTGCCCTTAAAGTGGACAGCATTCGTTCGTGCGCAAGCTCGCAAGCACCACAAAGAGACCCAGGTGGGCGTCTAAAGGGGACTCTCTCAGAACTACTTTTCCTGGCTTTCCGGTGGGGTCATCTCGATCAGGCAGTTGGACAGACGTCTTGTGAAGTAACTAATAACTTCGAGAATGTCAATCAGTGGCATTCCGTTGAGCTATGTTCGAAATCAGAGGCGTAGCCAACCGATGAGACTCCAGCGTCTCGAAGTTTTACCAAGAATTGTTTTTGCGCCTATGCTCTTTACGAGATGTTTCATTTTTATGCCTCTGGTGGAAGGAGCAATGACGGAATCAAGAAGATCCTGACTAACCCATACGGACATACCAACACTGCCAGCGCGGCGCTCTTAACTTCAGCCACATTTAGTGTTGTATAGTTGCGCGCGGTCGCGTGCCCGAGGCGAGGAAAGAACGCTTTGCGGGAATTTCGTCTGCTTTCGGCTCGGCGCGGGAAGCATTCTGTTGAGGAGAATAAAACCTAAATAGCAAACGAATAATGATAGATCTTGTGTGGTGTGGTAGGAGCGTGAGGCGGCTGCTACGGAAGAAAAGGAAGCTGCCGCGGTGGAGGCTATGCGGGCCGATGAAGAAAGGGAGAAGCATGAGTAAGAAGATGACACCTTACGCCTACCTTATTAAAGCTAGTGTTTTCCTATATATATATCGATGTATATATACTGTATATATCGATACAGTATACGTATCTATGTACAGTGTATCGAAAACTAGCAATTATTGTGTCGAACTGTGGTTCAACAGAAACTGCGACACAGCACCCGTTTCGGGTCTGAAATAATGGAACAGTTCGTAGGTAGATAAGGCAGACTCGGCAGGATGTCCAGTCGATAGCCTAGTTTTCATCAACTCGACGAGCTGGTTGATAAATCTGTCTCCATGGCAGCTTTGTTACTCTTAACGAGCTCGCGCTCTTGGCAAGGTTCGCACACCTCTGCACGCATTTGCTGGAGAACAAGGAGATACAAAGGATTCTCGATGAGGATTACATCCTCACAGGAATGGAACCTGATGACGAATCTGAAGTCGTCGATGAGGTGACGGGCGGCTTAGGAATCACACGAGCGGGATCTTGCAGGTGCCACCGAAAGGAGCACACGTCGAGCTCATATGCGATCTGCTGGAGAAAGCAGGATTCCGCAAGGATCCGAAGCGCTTTTGCCGAGATGACATTGCCCCGGAGCTCGCTGCACTTAATGGGTATCAAATTTCTGCTCCTGAGGATGTCCGATGGTGAGGGAGTCGTTGCTAGGGCGGGACGGTGGAATCTCCTCGGGATCTATGGATTTATCTACATAACTCATATGTGCAGGGAAACGTCATTTACGCTCCATGTCAGATTTTGGATACCTTCAGGAGGCTTTTATCGTTGGGCTGAATGGACGACCTGGCGCCTATCTCACAAGCTTGCTCAAAGTTGAGAGAATTATTAAACCGGTTTGAACCCGCTCCACGAAATTCCGGTTGTTTGAAATGGTTTATCAACTTCAAACCCTGAAGCTTTGAACAAGCTTGTGTATCAGCCCCCTGGGGTGACTGTAGTACGGTCACCGAGCTCGAACTGTAGTGAATGGTGTCACATACCTGCACTGATAAGTTAACCTTCCTTTTAACATTATTTTCTCTCAAGGTCTTCGCTGCGCCCCTTCCTACTCGAAGAGGATCCGAATCTTTTAGGACCGTCATCTGCATGCACCAGTGGGCGCTTCTTCAACGCCTTCTCGTATGTGAATGTGAAGACGGCATAGTCGACAGTGAGAGTCTGGAGCTGGTTATGAATCCTGAGGAGTTCGCCATCCTCAGAAGGAAAGTCGCGTAAGTCGTTTCTTTTTGCTTGCCCTCCTATGACGGGTTCAGACTGACCAAAGATGTCCATCTTCGGTCAACTTCGGAGGAGCTCCCCGATCTGACTGGCACCGGATTCCAGGATGAAGGCGATGGCTCAGGCAAGTGCTTGAATGGTGCTTTCCTCGAGCAGGCAGCGTGGAGTGTCATTGAATGTAGTCTCCTTGAAACTCTATACACTATTACATTTATTATACTTCTTTTATTTTATCCTTCTGATTCTGCGCAGGTGCAGCGCTGGAGCATGTTCCAGGAGGCGCTCCGAGCAGGCAAGGCAAACCTTCGATGAAAGAGCTATCGGACCGGTAAGGCGGCGCCGTAAGTCCGTGGTGCCCGACAAACTCTATCAGATATAACATCAACATCATCCGTCTGGAATGGTTACTGGAGCAATTCGGCACACTTTTGCCTGAGGGCCAAGATAACTACCCCGACGATCCCCAGGTGGCTCGCTTGAAAGTCATCTGTACCATGATCCATTCCTAGTCATTATCGAAAGCTGCTGTACGAGGCCTTGCCGAGGAACTCTGCCCGGATATAACTGATGAACAATTTGAAGTAGCTGCAGTATCTAACTCTTCCTGATCCTTTTTTTGAACTCACATTGATAAAAATAACATAATACATATGTTAGTAAATACGTTAAGTAACATAGTAACTTAGTAAATATGTTAAGTAACATAGTAACTTAGTAAATATGTTAAGTAACATAGTA
>JAAPAO010000343.1:0-25338 GCA_013115145.1 Perkinsus chesapeaki | reverse complement strand
CATAGTAACTTAGTGAATATGTTAAGTAACATAGTAACTTAGTAAATATGTTAAGTAACATAGTAACTTAGTACATAGTATAACGTAGTGTGTTTCTAGGCATAGACACTCGAAAAAAGCATTTAAATCTATAGTGTCACACTCCCGGGGGTTTGTCGATCAGGGAGCTCTTAGAAGTCGGGCGGAATGCATTCGATGTTTCTTGTTGGTCTGGGAGCAATGTTCCTGTAGCATATTATCGATCGAAATCCAGTAACATATCTCGATTGCATCTCTGCTACCCCCCCTAACCTAGTAACCTCGATAACATCAGTAACTCTCTGATGCAAACTACTGGAATGAGTCAATAGATATGCTGAGTTTCATCTGATGGCTCCAGGAATGAAGTCCTCCATTTTCTGCACCCTGTCACTGAACCGTCCCTGTGGACTTGTTGCTATTTCACTTTTAATTGAAGCCTTTCGATTAAGATTCTAGTGACTTCCATCTAGATTTGCGTATGTGTGAAGCCCGGTGTGGTTGCAGTACTTCTATCAACGTGATTCTCAACTTTTTCTCCTATGTCATGGGTGTTCTTCAATCTCAACTACAAGGCGCGTCAACGAAAATAGAATTCTGATGAGGCGAGTAGAATGGTACTTGCTACTCGTGCTCTTTGATTTTGGCCGCTACTTTGCCCGGGGAATACGATCAATAATGCCCGGATGTGTTCAATCCGCGTTGTTCTTCGTATCAGTCTCGGTGGTCAGGCGAAGTGGCTAATCATCGATTCTGACAAATCTGGCTCTCTAGAGTTCGATGAATTTGTCCAATGGATGACACTGGATGATTTCGACATCGACGAGGGTGAGCCAGAGCGCCGGCTGGTGAACTTTCTTCTGTCAGCTTGGCAGTGCCAAGTTCGCGCTGCGCTGTTTTGCTTTCTCCCTGCGCCGCATGGCTGTATTAGTTTAAGCTGTGAAGTCTCTCGGCGGAGTTCATTATTATATTTGTCAACAATCTAAAGAGTCTCCTGTGAAGAGTATCTTCCTTTATCAACATGCGCATTCCAATGCCGCCCAGCATGCTGAGCGAAATTCTTGATTACATCTCATCCATGAAATTGACGCCACATTCTTCAGATTAGTTCCTGCGCCTCCGAGACCGCTCCTAGGATGGTTTAATCAATAGTGAAGCCGCTTTGCACGGTCATGTGGAGTGCCCAAGTGTCACAATAATTTGCTGAAGTCCTGTGTTTGAGTTGCAGTGAAAACGAAGTGGATGAGGCGGCTGAAAGCCCCACTAGACTCTTCTCGGATCTCACTTGATGGTAACCTCAGCCGATCTCACGATGAACTCGGCGAATGAATAATTTATCCCCCGGAATCGCCGTAGACCCTATTTCGGCTTACCATGACAAGGGTCAAGACGAGACCAAGTAACCTCTTCGGAACTAGATCGTCCATGACCCATAGCTCCTCATTCGGGAGGGTGCCAACAGTGAGTTCGCTCATACACTACTAAAAATTTAATAAATAAGCACCGGTGAGGATAAGTCCGGCTTGTATAAATGGACCCATAGAGCTAATGACGCGAGCGGTAATAGAATACGAGCTCATGTAAGCCTCTGTAACTACTTGCATCGTCATGAAAGCTCGCATGTGCTCTACGAAACTGAAAAACCCGAGATTGACGTACCGAGGCTCTCCTTCCGAGAGCTTCGTGCTCTCTGATATATATAACACCTGTCGCTTCAGCGTTCTTCCTCAAATTGGTCATGATACTCTGGGCTAGCTCAACCTTGATCGCCACGTTGTTACAGCCCTCGATGGGATGTAGCTTCCTGTTCGCTAATTTCCCATTGAGCGATTTGGATATCAAAGCCGCTAATAGATTGATGAAACACCGGGGACCGGACGCTACGACCATTTGGAGGGACAAGGAAGGGAAGTGAGACCGGCATAGACTCTAGTAGCCCGGTTGGGGCGTAGTTGGCAGAACCGGGAATTTCGACTAGGGCCTAATTAAGGCTCTCAGTTCTGCCGGAATGAACGGTGGGTATTACTCTAAAGAAGTTGTCCGGCAAGAGGAGCTTCTTGATTACATTAGCCATTCTCGAATGTCAGCCTATAGAGGGTTACTCGGATAGGGACCGCGTCGCTTGGCACGACGCCGCGTAGCGAGTCCAGAAAACAGTCAGGGGTTCGATAGGCAATATCTGTAGATTTCAAAGGAACGAGAATGAATCTAAATGGCTACTAGCGATTTGCCAGGGTTAATTTGAAGTATCGAAGAACTAACTTCCAGCATTGAGCACATCTAGGACGACTTCCGCAGATACACATACGTTCACAACTTGCTACACATGACAGGCGATCTTGTACCACAGCCGTTGATGTAGGTGAGCTACCTGCTTGAACAAGAGTTGCACTTCTGCATAGTACAGCGCAAATCGGAATGACTCTACGACTCGCAATATTGCTTCCTGAGGCTGCGAAGAAATCCCATCTGAGGTTGAACGCTGTCGCTCGGTTGGAAAGGACGTGGAAAGCCCCGCTTGCTCGGTCACCGTCCGCGCGCCGACAAAGGAACTAAACCGCACGGTTGTTCCACCAGTAAGCTGTCGTGGCTTCCTCAGGTCCAGCCGAAATGACGCGCTTGCATTGTTCAATGGCGAAATTTATAACTGGCTTGAGCTCGGCCTGGAAAACGCAACTTCCGATGGTGAAGTTATTCTTCCACTTTACGAGTATGAACGAAATGTCATGTGTGCATAACTTGCGCACTTAGGAGACTCGGCTCGGAATCTTTCATCCGCCAGCTTGACGGAGAGTTTGCGATTCTGGTTCATGATGGGGCCAGGAGAAGAGTGATAATAGCTACCGATACCTTCAGCACCAAACCTATATGGTACGATAGAATTCACGTTCCACCTGTACTCTGCCAGGCAGAGTCTGGCCTGCCAAATGTTGATGTACTTACACGGCTTTCTCAATTGAAAAGTTCAAGTTTAACTTTCTTCATTGCATCGCCACATCTTTTTCTGAATCTCGTAAAATGCGTGAAAAGCAAAAAAAATGTGGTCTGAATCTCCTTTTCCGTGAAATTCCGGGAAAAATAGAGATTGTTTCCTTTTCATGCCACCGCATGTTGAGATCGGCATATATGTCCAAAAATTGCCTATTTTTCCAGAGCTGTGAAGTGGGATCCATCTTCCTGTTCCTAGGTTCGCTTCGGAGGGAAATCGGTTCGCATCAGCGACTTATCGTAGTGCGTTGCAAGCGTGTGGCTTTACGGTGAGATTGCGAGCATCTCTAACCGGAACAACTTCCAGGATACTGGTATACGAATGGTCGATCCGAATACGGCTTTGGTGTTTGTGGAGGATCCCGCCGGTGCCATGATTTTTTCTCACGCTACGACGATCACGGAATTCGACCTCAGACAGCACAAGGTGCGCACGATTATGAAATCGGCCTGCCGTAAATGACGTAGGTTACGACGACCGACTTCGAGGAAGCATTCATAGACGCCTTAAAGAAGAGAACTCGACAAGCACAGCACCCGATGTTCATCGGCCTCAGCAGCGGGTAAACTTCCGACGAAGTTTTAGAAGTAGAGCGACCTCAGGCACGATTCGGGAGCCATCCATCTTGGCTTGATACGCTTGGAGCTTCGTCACACTGCAGTGACCATCGTGGGTGATGAGGATCTGTCAGTTATAGAATCGAGGTGGATACATGCTGAATTATCGAAGCATGCGTATGTTCCAGAATCGACAAAGGAGCCTCGGTGAACGAACACTGGTTAGTCGTTATATCCCGAAGAGATGATGATGGTGAAGCTGAATGGATGGCAACCGGAGTTGAAAGATTCAATTATACACATAATGTGTAACTCCTGTCGGTTGGCCCTTTTTAGTCTGGTAATCAGGGACCTCCCGCCGTCCTTATCTGCCGACCAAGCTTCGCGCGGGCTATCTCTTATCTGTCGCCATATGCGAAATCAAGGTACAAACGGCATCATTCCTGCAGCAGCCATGTCCTCAAATTGAGGTGCTTTGGTATATCTCTCTGGTGCTGGAGGCGACGAGATTCTGTCTGACTATGGTTTCAATGGCTCACGGTTCGGAGCGCAATCTCAGTTTGGCGGCTTATGGCCGGCAGACCTCCATGAAATGTTTCCGTGGAAAACCTTCTTCCTGAGCACTCAGAGGGACTACCTTATGAAGGAGGTGCTCTAGTCATCTCAATACGAGCAGAGACACATGTGCAGGAATTGGTCGCCGGCTCGCACGGAGTAGAAGGAAGATACCCTTTCCTTGATCGGCGGGTCGTGCAGGAATGGCTCTGGCTCTCCGACGAGTTGAAGAATGAAGCATATAAGGTGACAACGAGCTGCTATAGTAGACCAGTTACGACGTATCCTGTCACTTCACGATGTGTCGGACGGTATCCATGGATCCTCAACAACCATACCACTGTCCCTCTATTCCTTTCCAGCTCCCATTGGAGTCGTTATTCGATTCGGCCGAGTATCCATACCTGCCTAATAAGGTCGGCTTCTCTGTCATGTCAAATCAATTGGATCCCCGTGAGCCTGTAAGATGCCTACACCTATCAAATCGGCCTATATATGGTCCACAGACGCATATATGGAGGTCGCACGTTCACGAGCCCCAGTTCTGTCCGCCGCCTATGCCAAGAGATATCCTAAGTCGAGGCGTACACTACGTGAGTGCTGTGCCTCATCGTTCCCGAATAGCTCTCCTGGTATAATCGTTTTGTAGCACGAGCTAGTTATACATCTATTGAGAATGGCCCCGGGTCAATGCCCTGGACACTCGTAAATTGTGATCATTCGAAGCTGTCCCAAATTATTGTGGCGATCATTATCTGCTTTGTGATAAGAGTACACGTACTCGACTTTGTAGAGCTTCCATCATTCTGTTGGCAAGCAATCGTTGCTCCAATCAGTTTCTCCGAGGCTTCAAATGCAGGTGTGCCCGTCTGGAGGTATCAGCTCTCCATGGGGCGACAACAAGTGCAGCCTCGCCACGTGCCAGAGCGGGCGTGAAGTTCTGGAAAACACTTTGCGATGCACTTCCATGGGTAGCCGGTTGAAAGCCGGTAACTCCCTAGCAGACTGAGGCTTTAGGTACCTGGGCAGGGCAGCTGATCTGCGGGCGTCCGAATGAAACCGTCGACTCTTCGACGCCGATGCGGCCACCTTCGCCTGTTCTAGAGCACGTGGAGGGACTTCCTGTTCGATTAGCGGTACCGTAGTTGTTAAGTGACAATGAACTTTGCCACGCACTCTCCCTTGATTTATCTCCGAGTGAAATGCCAGGGGGAGCCCTCAACCGTAACTACGCCTTGGTTCAAGTTCTTACGACCATCGCCAAAACCAAGATCTAATCCAAACGAATCACCCCTCGCTCATCGCGTCGCTTACGCTGGGTGCGCCCACAGTACAGACATGATGATCGACTGGATGGAAAGTAAGATCGCAGCAGAGCGAGCAGACCCGCAGCCCCGCTCAGTCAAGAGAAACGTATACGATGCAGCGTCGGCCATCGAGCGAGGAGGACTCAATGAACTCTTGGAGCGGCGCATACTTCCATCAATATACCGATACCATAACATTCTAGAGTTTCATGACGGATATATGGCAACCGATTGTACAAGTCCATTATTGGACGAAGCTGTTCTTGATCCTCCTTCCAGGTCCACTGGGCATGCTGACGATGAGGGTTTTTGCGTTCCATATTTTACGGGAAGAGCCCTCCAGCTCCAACTCGCATGAATCGAATGCGTTAGTGGACGAGATGGATAGGTGCCAACGTTCCCATCCGATCAACGTTGTACCGACTCCTTGGATCTAGTACAGTGCGAGTCATTTAGAACGCGCGTTTTTGACCCTATTATATAATTCAAGTCTTGCTGACTAGCCCATTCTAGATGACACGTACTGTAACTAGATTATGTTGAGATGGACAGAAGCCTGGCGAAGGTTTGACTCGCACACTCGAATTGGAGTCTCAAATACGGAACTTCCGACACAAGTGCAAAAGCTATAGGTCTTCTCCTCCGGCCGACAAAGCTGATTATTGGTCGATGTGCAATCCGAATGTTGATGAGACTAACTGTGCCTCAGGAAGTTCACGTCGCAGTTCATCCAGCTGTTTGACCTTCTGACACTTAGCGAGATATCGGCTTCCGGATGGGCTCGCAGCCTTCTTAGACTTTTGCTTGCAGTGATAGAGAAGCTCGGAATTCCGAAACAAGACGCTTTCGGCTGCTCACTGGTATGTTGGCTGTATATTCCAAAAAACCGCCCAGCTTGCGCTGGTCGTGCTGGATTTGAAGCTTCAATTTCAGTGGCTTGCAGTACTTCGTCGCAAGTATCGCCATCCTTCTGCCCCCTATAATCATTCAGGTGCCTACTAATGAGGAATACGCCGCCCTTGCACGAATAGAGGCGGCGTTAAGTCAACTTTTATCCGAGCATAAGAGAATATCTAAGTTACGAACGTTAGGTGCTTGAATTACTACTTCTTTCCTGCGACATCTCCTAAGGGCCCTTCAATATTAGGGGTAATCCCTCAGGTGCCTACATGCCTATGGGAAGCAGCACTTAACTTAGTGTCTATGCTTGAACCAAACGCAGCCGTGCCAGCGAGGTCTCGACCGCTCTCCTGCCCGATGGGCACAACACTTCATTCGGACGGTCAGAAGGGTTATGCTTGCAGGTCACTTATGAGAAAAGAATCCCTTGTTAAAGCATACAAGTAGGCAGATCGAGCCACTCGGCTCCTCGTAGAGTAGAACTGCGTACGTAGCAGTCCATGGTTTCGGCGTGCTCCCCTGGAGAACTGCGTATCTAGTAGGTACTGCATATTTATGACGGATTCGCGGCCAGCTGAGCCAGTGACTTCCGAAAAAATTAACCGCGCATCAGTCATATCACTAACATACGAAGCGAACCGACTCTACTGCAGAAGGCTTGGAAACTGTGAAGTGGTTTTCAATGTGATTTAGTTCAACTGTCTGAAACCGTTGCAAGTCATTCCACAGGTACCAGATCCGGAAATAGATTATCTAGAAAGGAAAGTTGGATGGGGAAAGATATCTGTGATGATCAATGAGATGAACCAACGAGAAGAGGGGTGTGATTTCGGTGTCTCTATCGACACGGACGCCTACTTCCGTGAGCAACACCTTTTTGGCATTCGCTGAGACTAGCTGGCTTCTCACTAGGCACGGTCGAGAGCCTAGACGGCGTTATTCACAACTTCGAGCTGGACGAGCGAAAGTTGGTTGGAATCGCTGAAGAGTTTCATCAAGAATCGCTCGGTCTGAATTCATATGAGTTCCTTGCTGACCTGATCTCGCTCAGAGTTCGAAGATGTTCATCCTCGTGGACATGCTATTGGTTCATTCTTCATAGTGCGAAATACCAAAGAGGGCCGGCAGATACTTCGAGACTGGTGAGAAAGTCTTATGATAGACGGATAGCAATTGCTCCACACCAACTTGTTTCACATTTGAAACACTTCCTCTTCGGGACTTTTCACATCGTGAGAAGGAGCTTCCGTTAAGCAAGCTGATGAGATAAGACGTGATAGGTCTGTCGAAAGTGAGTCTCGCTTAATATGCGGAGTCCGGTAGAGCTCCCAAAAACCACGAGGCGGCCTCGTGGAGAGCAATTGAAACTCCTTTGGCTCTGCCGCTTCGGCATAAGGTATTTGCCTCAGGTACAACGCACCAATTGATCATGCATCTCATCGAAGAATGTTGAAAGATAATCCTCAAGGATTGAACTACTGTTGGGACACAGTGGTTCACCCAAAACACCTTCATAACGTGCGACATTCCTATTCGGGTTACATCACTTGTGCCGCAGATCGCCTATTTTCCCCCTCTTCTCTTTTCGGCCCCTCGGAGCCTCTTGGCGGAGCACAACTGGTTCAAGGACGATGCGTTCCGATATGAGCTCATCGAACTCCTGCAAAAGCACTTTGATGAAGAAAGCTGACCAACAGCGCGGGCTTCATTTGAGAATGTAAATAGATGTGTTCCATGATCAATCCGCACGTATTTTTTCGCCACGAGTTTCGCACAACCCTCCCTCGCGTTTTATCGGCTCTCCCGACTCGGGAGTCCCGAGTACGACAGAACATAACCAGCACGAAAAGAAAAAATGTGAATCGGGTCAAGCGGCTGGCTGATAGCAGTCAATATCCCACACGCTAATCGCTTTCTTGACAAGTGTTTGGATATTCTACGCCCTTCCAGCGAGATTCAAATATTCAGCGCCTCATCAGAAATCTGATTCAGAGCCGGTTAACAGTGACAGCGTCACCTCTGATGGCTCAGCGCTAACATAGGAATTCCTACCGAACCTTTCGCTTCGCTCGTTGCAGCTAGCTGGTCTACGTGTTCTATCAGCTCCTGTTGTTTCAGCGCAAGTGCTGGGTTGAAGCTAGTTATTAATTTTAGTGTGCTTAATACGATTGTGGAATCGATCTTGGGTATTCCTTATCTTCTCAGTCAGTTATTACGTACGCTTCATCGACTATACATATCGGTACGTGTACTAGTACTATGGCATATTGGTATGCAGTCCAACAGCAAGTACTTGAGCACTCAGCAGGCTTGCCTAAGTTGTCAACTTGAGGATATTCGCACTGTCACGTGTGTCGTCTCGGTGTACTGCTCAACAAAACGCAACAATAGGAATACGAAGATAAAGAAATTAAGCATGGTGATCTTAGTAATGACAAAAAGGACAAACACGAGTCGAAGGTAAGGCACTGACCATACCTTTATGGCGGAATAACCATCACATTTTCGATGTGCCATGGGATCGACCCAGGGGCCTAATCAGTGTCATGCCGCGCAGTTGAGTGAAGAACCGTCTCTGAGTAGGCGGCTGCCTTTCCTCCACGCTGCAGAGCACTTCAGAAGAGTCGGATAAAGCCCTGCCTTGCGGAAGGGCCGGGGCTAAATGAAGATAGGCTTGCAAAGACTGCTGAACTCGGAGCTTACATTGTCTAATAGACTCGAGCAGAGCCAGCAGCTCGCGAGTCTTATCAACATCAACCTTGATATTCCTGCCGTTCATCACAAGACACCTGAGTGCATGCTATTAATATGGTATTTGATGTGTGAATCAACGGAAGTGACTTCATCGACCAGCTCACCCTCTTTTAGTCATTCCTCTCACAGCCTTCTTGGCGAAGTCAAATGAGCAGGCCTCTAAGTACACACACTTGCCTTCCTCATAAAGCTCCTTGGCCAAGCCAGACGCTCCAGAGACCAGTTCGGCCGCAGTAGTGGTGACAGCTCCTCGACAACCGCTCGCAATGAGCGTCACAACCCACCAACATTCGACAACGGGGCCGATCAAGGAAACCGCGAAGTCTCTTAGTTGTGGATCGCTGTTACACTCTACCGCAGATTCATCAGTACTGGCCGGAATGCACTCCTGCAGGAGCTCTTCGCGAAGGAAGGAGAGCTTCTGCGCATCACCAGCGGCCAGTATGATAGATGCTTCATGGCCCAGACTATATATGAGTTGGTTGCGGTAATAGCTTAATAGTAATGTAGCAAATAAGGGGTTGTTGGGGCAAACTGAATACCTACCAGAACATCAGTTGAGCTCATCGCTCCGTTCAGTTTAGGAGTACTAATGAACGGTCGCCCACGACATGTGTTGGCGAAGAAAAGTATTTCCAGCGAACTTTCCCGAATGGCCGTAGATTTCGGCGATTGTCAAAGATAGAGGTTGAGTATTTCTTGGGCTTCCGATGAGAAAATTCAATTCACATGAACATGCGAAATCATCTCCTCCAGCCCCGCTGGAGGGCCAATCGTGCCTACCTCACTTCACCGGTCTCCTCCTCAGGTGCAGAAATGATAACATGATCAACATAAAGAGAAGCCACTCGGGAAACCGCCGAGGACGTCTGAATTAATGCAATAAAATGTCGTGCAAGGAATCGAACTTGCGCCTTCGTACGTTGGTGTCGTCCAGTATAATCGTGAGCCCACGTCTCTTCAGTAGCGAGGAGAGCCATCTCACCTTGTCCACCATGACAGCGTGGCTGACGGTGGGAACAGAATCGTGTCTCTTCCACAGTAAAATTGCAGCCACCTAAAGCGGTAGGAAATAGGAAACTCCCAGTGGCAATGTTACTCAGATATATTTCACAGACGGAAAGTCATAGATGCCGTGGCGAGTACTGCGTAGTCACTTTTATAAGCCGTTCATCGTGAGATCCACTTCATATTCTGCTCGCACAGGGTGACCCGAAAAACCATAACAAGGTCGTCCTCAAGAAACTTCGAAGGCCGTACGTGTCGCCGAAATATTCTCCCTCCCGGAGGAGTCCTTCAAAAAATTACATTTTTTGGGTCACCCTGCACATTTATTATAAAAATTAATTCTGGATCTCTATCATCCAGATGAAGGTTCACCTACCAAGTGGGTGGTATGTATAGGCATGTTCGCATCGAGGCGATCTGCGACTTCCTCCGCTAACTGCTGGTACGGTGTTGTGTATCTTGGCCTTTTCGGGAGTGCATCTGCAACCAGTTTAACCAGCTCAGATTACGTCACCGAGTCCCAACTGTCGCTTCGTGAAGCCTTATACAGTAATAAACTCCAACAACCCGAGCTCACTCGTTTGGCCATCTTTCCACCGTTTCACTGCATCCGAGACCTTTATAGGCTGCGGGTCAATATGCACCGTAAGCGTGCCGAAGTTCATCGACAGGTATCGAAGCGCCCTAAATAGTGCGTTTGCTTTACCTATATCAGGTTTTCTTACGAGACTGTCCTTGCGAGACTCTCGGCTACTTTAGCGCGGCCTTCTAGCTCCGTGGCGAGAGAATCGACTTCCATCACACGGGAATAGCCGATAGAAATCGGCACCAAATAGACCTCGTCTTGATCTGAGGGAAAGTAGACACCTCCTCACAACCGACTCAGTTCGCATGCACACAAACAAAGAGATTGTAATACAGAGTCATCGACGTTGTCTCACCAGTGATATCAGAAATGGGGCTGCTCATTGCGGCTTGAACCGCCGGCTCGGCGGCAAATCTTAGCAGACCGACTTTGGGCGGACGAATGGTAGTGCCGCTGCGCGAGCGAGCGCCCTCGATGAACATCTCTACACAACCTGAAAGAACTGCAGTGTCCAAAAAACCAACCGGAAGGCAAATGTCCTCCCGTAAAATGAGACCCTACGCTGTGATGAATTACCATCGATATACGAGGACCGCACAATGAATCGACTTGGCATATAGTGAGTTTCGGTTGCATAACGGAAGCGATAGTGCCACTGGGATAACTAGATCATCCAGGCAATCGCTCATTTGAATTGCTCTCCAGCGATGCCGTGATAATGTGGTTATTGATTGGGGAGGTTACCTTGCTCCTCGAGGACAACTTGCATGTATGTCTTGAAGACGATTGAGTAAAGAGGGTGAGTCTCACTGTTGAAGGAACGCTTCATGAAGAAGGCACCTGCGAGCCAGAATTGCAACGTATCGGATGCATTCCGATGTAGTCTAGCTGGTTAGGATTCGTGGCTCTCACCCACGCGACCGGGGTTCGAGTCCCCGCATCGGAACTTTTAACAAACTTCTTACCTGAGTGCTGCAGAATCTTCCAAATGCCAACAATTGACAAAAAGTTATCACCAGTGGCGATGAAAGGTAATCGAATATCGGCACTGAAATAACGACCAAGTTACAGTGACTGGTGCTCCTCGAGGAGAATTCCTGTCAATCTGGTTGGACGTAATCGCGTGGAGGGTTTTACGGTATTGCTTTGATAATACAGTATCATATATGCCTAACAAAGTAGCTATATCATTCTACTTGTGACAATAGTTGAGGCCCTCAGCTTGAAGGGGAATTTTCTTCCCTAGAAAACTGCATACGGATCTTCCCGTTCATGACGGGGGAGATCGGGAACGGTCCGTGCTGCACGAATTAACCACAAAGCCATTGAATCTCACGATCCCTTGAAATGCTACTAATAGCAAATATAGCTGAGGACGAGGAAGTCGATGTAGCTCCTGTGTGTAGGCAATAATAGAACCTTGGCGCCACGTTGGTTAAGTCTGAAAGCAAAAGTGCCCATCCTGGGATTCGAACCCGCGACCTACTCCTTCAGCTTGTCAAGGCCGTCATGGTTGACCAGCACTCTATCATATATAGACGTGAACACTTTGTGCAGTACAATGACAAATACCCTTATTATGTCGCTTCGCTGATTTCCCATGATTCGGTCCTAAATGGTTAGAGTGCTGCCTTTGGAATCAGAATTCTTTTTCAAGCGGGAGCTGTTGCGACTACGGTTCTCTGAAACTCTCCGAATGACTCGGTGGCTTGCTAGCAGTAGACTACTGCCACTAGTGCCCTGCCCTGGTGCTAGTTGGTCGACCACTACCCTGGCCGGAAAAAGGAGAGGGAAAGCGCCTCCTTTCTAGCTGTGGACTTTTCGTACACCGCAGAGAATACACGGGACGCTACCAATCAGTGATTGGTGATTGGTCTCGGTCATTGGTGTGATTGGCAATCACGGCACATAAGCCGTTATTCATCTAAATCTCACCAGCATGGCGGCAGCTTCGGCTTTAAGCTTCTTGCTGTGTGTAGCTTCCCGTACAGCCTTGGAGTTGAGGACCAGTGATCTTACTTTCTCCATATCGGGCATGTGGTAGGATAGGGCCTCCTTGCGGAGTGCCTGTGAGATGACAGACGACAGTGGAACATCGGGAGGTTGAAAATACGACAAGTCATCGCAAGACGTGCAACCAGCAAGGGAATGCATAATTATTATTATTATTGGTTCGTCTAACTATTATTAACCGACTAATCATCTGTTGTATCAAAATACCAATCTCGATGTAAAGAACTGACGAGCCTCCTCCCTTGTCATTTATGCTATTTAAGGCTTCCCAAATCCAGAGCGCGGGAGCCAACGGAAATTGCCTCTCCTCGCCAACGTATGTCGCTGACCGAAAACGAGGGCCACATACTCCACAATAAATTGCTCATCAGCTTCCGGCTCGACTAAGACGGAAATTTCCTAATGAACTGCAAAAGACAGCCGACAGGCCTCGAAAAACACACAGGCGTCAAAGCCTCAATTTGACCTTGCACTATCGACTCGATTCTTCTTACAAAGTTAACAACGCCACCGTGTTGCCATTTGGTATCAGATAATATATCAGTATAGCGCAGAGGCTGCTGCATCATAAGGCTCCTTCCCGCGGGCATATGGGCGTCTAGACACTCCTCACCAACATTCTTAAGGATGCCCAAACAATGTATAACATAGTTGTGAACGTGAATGCCTTTGGCATCAGCGCAGAGACTTGGGGCGATTATTTCAAGGTTAGGGCTGCAGACCTGAGCTCAACAGTACTATACCATGTGGGACAGTATCTCAAGCTCTTTATAATTAAATATTGAGAATCATTAATAGTACTATTGCGCACCAGGAATAATATATGATTGTCACATGCTGCTCGATTTACCCTGCGTACCACTGATATCAATTTGCTGAGAAGTAGGTGCCACAAAAAAACCAACGGAAACTTGAATATTTTCCCAACCGTTTTTCGCCATTAAAACTTTCAATGACGCTCTCCGCTAGAGCAATTGGCATTCTTTCTATCCAGAAGGATACCAATCTCTCCGGCGGAGTGAATACCCAATAAGACCGAGCCGCACATCTGGTGTGGATGCCCAACCGCGGCGGTTATTGGAAAACTTCACAGATGCTCTGTTGTATTGACATCCAGGGGGTGGCTTACATCAAACGATAAGGAGGTCCTGTGTAACACAGCACCACCGTGGTGACCATCGGCGGCCGAAACCCGCCCTCCCGAACGATCGATTATGAGCTTTCGCAATTTGCCCCATTGTAGCATCGGTGATGCCAGTGCCAAGGCGTACACTTGAGGAGCATCAGAAACCTGAAAACGTCAAGCCTGGGGATCGAACCTTGGACGGATTCCACCTCCCCATTTCTGTGGAGGGCGTCCAGAGCCGCACTCAAGATGGCGCGTGCGGCCAAGTCGGCAGGCGTGATGAGAAGTACCGCTTTGGGGTCGGTACGGCGACCGTCCAAATTGGGCAGAACTGATGCGGTCATCAACACGTCGTGGCGAGATTCTCTCAATCCTCCAGCGCCCGCACGCACGCGCGCCCCGGGAATGGCGACGCGCTCGGCCACCGCGTTGAAGGCTCGAGAGAAAGTCGAACAAGCAGGAGGAGTTAGCAGACCGAATCGAACGAATGCCTGAAGATTCCTGAGAGGTTGGTAGAAGGGCGAGAACTTACCAACTGGCACGGCCTCTCTACTTGCAACCATCGCCTTGCCAAAGCTTGCTCACAGCAGTAACTGCAAGACAGTTGAGATAGAGAAAACAGCAAGGGAAGCAAACTATTGTCATAATAGGCTCACGGCTACCAGTCAACACTTGCATTGAACGGTATTTAACATCGAACAGTATCAAACTCTCTCAATTCTGGCCCATAAAAAATTACTAATCAATTCACAATACGTGACAACCTATACATTTGAAATTTCAACTGGAACTCTGTCGGGGGCCGTTGAAACTTCAACCGTCTTCAGATGGCCAGGGGTACTGTGCATAATCCTTCTTTTCATTGCCATGCATCATCGCAATCGTATCATACGATTCGTATGTGTCATTCCTGAGGCCCAAATTCTCACCTTAAATAGATGTTTTTGCTCGGCCATCTCCTGCGTGTGCTACCGATAAGGATGCCAGCAATCGAGGAGGCCCGCGGGCGATCGGACGTTGGTGCGAGCGAGAACGTCTACACCCAACTCACAGCTTGTTTGCAGCTTACGGTTACCTCTGTAACATTTCCGGACGTAAACTGGTTTCTAACGCCCCAGTTGGAATACACGGAGCTCGCATAGACGAAGACTTTAAGGTCGGGCAATTGGGCAGAGCACCGATCGAAAAATCTGAAGATCACAAAAGTGCCGCGAATGATACGTAACAAACAGATATAACATTACGACTTTCTACGACCAAGACACCACAGCGGGGTTCGCCGAATCTCATCGAACCGATGCTGTCAGTCGCAAACGCTAAAGATTGGAGCGGCGTACTTGGCGGCCTGCTCAGGAGAGCTTCCGACACCGCAGTAGACAACAGCGTTGATATCATTCGGCAGGGGACCTACAATGAATCTTGCTAATCTTGCTCTCACTAGGCAATTTCTCAACGCCTTACCTGCGTCCATGTAGACTTTCCTGATCTCGGGAGAATGCGGAGTCGAGGGACTCTTGTTGGTGAGATCGCTATCGATTATAAAGTAATCCTGCGCACCCGACTCGACAAGCAAATAAATAACAGATTCCGGCTGCTCTCTGAAAACATACAAAAGTTGACGATTGATTCCATTGCCTTCAATTTTTAAAGGTGTGATTAATAATCGAGGCAGCTATTAAATAATTATATAATAGTATAAATAAACAAAATAGTTTATTGAAGTTCGACACACCTATTAGTTCGTTTTAACGAACACAAAAGGGGTCATGCATCGGGAAAATTTAACACATTTCACATAGAACCACAAATTACACTTTTTAACTATTTATTTTCACAACCGCTATATTTCTCACGACTTGTGAGAAATGCTGCATCTTTTTCGTTGTAAAAGATATAATAGACATTGAAAAATTTATGGAGATAATATTATAGAGTACGCGCAATCTCATATGTGGTCTGCTTAAGAAATGATGTCGGTGACACCAAACGCGCGCTTTAGATTGCGCGTACTGTAAGTCATTACTGAATTCGCCCAATGCTAACCAAGATGCCTGCTCACCTCGCAAGTGTGTGCAGTAAAATTCTTCCGAGCAGCTCCGAGGAAGCTGTTATCAGTACCCTAAGCCGAGACTCGTTGGGCATCTTAAAAGGGGCTTGATACAACGTAATTGCGTATCGCTGCGATGAGAAAAATATCTTAGGGTTACCTTCTCGGATAAGAGACAAACTAAAGCCCGTGGAGCGCCACCAGTATGGCGTTAGGATCCATTTAGCATCACGGAAACGAGTTCTCGAGGATCAGGAAAGTGTTCCTAGTGGAGGGGAAATCAGAAAATTTTGTCCCTGAAGCAGAAAAAAGACCAAGTGCAGGCCTCCGAGAACATTTGAAGCTCCTCTACAATTTCTCGCGTGGAGGAGCTACTGATTCCGAGTGGTGCCGAACCCTATCTACTGGGTGCTCTATCCTGGTAGACCGGGATGCGAAAGTGAATACGACGATGAAGGATTCTCTTAGCGTGGTATTCACTTTTAAAACGACGAATTTTATTTTTCTCGAAAAAAGGCAGGTAAGCTTGAAACCTAGCATCAAGCTAAGATTCGCGTGAAACGGCTAGAACTTCCCGACGAATATGAGCAAGCCCAAGATCCGATTCAATTGATAACAAAACAGCAACTCAATAATGCTACAGTTCATCTACACTCGACCCGATATCGGCCACAGTGCCCTCACTAGAGTTCGTAAAATAAAGAATAGCTGGCTGAACAATTTCACGGTAGGAGGGTTGAACAAGATAATCATACACCACAGACAGCAACTCGGTTATAATGTGAAGAAGCCATCCTGTGAGGGAGAATATCATTAAACGTTTAAGAATAATGAAAACGCATACAGTAATGAAAAATAAAAACGACCACCAAATATATTTGTCATCAGCATCAATTCGGCGCTTCAAACTGGTCATCGCCTCCGAGGCAGTCTTCAACGCTCCAGAGTAGTTGTTCTCATATTCATCGTTGACATCCTTTATTTTACCGCTCGACTCTGTCAATGCATCTTCAGTCACGCGCATACGCTGAAAACGACAGACGCGGTGGCGAGCGAGATCCCACAGTGCAACCAAAAATTGAATTCGCGACACTAAATCCCCTTACAAAAATCAGCATTAAAGTCGTCGTATTGAAAGAACAATCGAAATGATATGATTTTGTGAAGCGGTTAAGATTCTTAGTGAGCCACAACTCTGGGCTCGTCGGTAATATTAATACGTGAAGTGTTAGGCATTTGAACTACGGACTTCATAACAGTTATGTTCCAGAGGATATTAAGCCAACCTTTGGGGATTCAAGTCGAACCTTTCGACTATCGAATTTTCGCCTGAACCACTTTCCTGCTTATCATTATAGTGCTAATTACATACAGATCAGAAGATTCGCAGGCTATCTAACGATTATATCCACAATTCATCCGGAATTTATCACCCCTACATAATCGTTCCACCACATAACTCTACCTGAACATTTTCCCTCATCTGTTGTACAGATCTTCGCAGCACTCTTCCAGCTGCCCTGTTACCCGAATCGTCTGCTTTTGGTTTACCTGCCGACCCCGCAGCACCACCGGCAAAAAGCTTATCTCGATCCGACGCCAAATTTGACATACTGTAAAAACTGCTTCCTCTACTTAACAACCCAACTGCGGCACAACGGGACTTGGTCAGAAATTCTGACCTGACTTGTACGTAGGTTGAATTCTGACTCAGAATTCAACTTACGTACAAGTTGACAACGTCAAAATGATAGGATGTGACGAAACGGTCATGACAGAAATTTATGATATTGACTTAAAGTTCTACATACCATTTCGGAGCTTCAAGATTTGAGCGCGTACGTCTAAAAACACATTCTGCATATCAAAAGTTATATAAACAAACATCAGTGACTCTCCTCCCAAGCCTCATCGAGGAAGTGCTATCCTTCCGGCTGTGCTTCCTATTATTTATCGGCTAAGATTTCACCACTCAACACTCTAGGAAATGCAATAATTTCTCAGCAATCCCAAGTGGAATTCAAAACCGCTTCCCGGGCGGCGCGTCCTCGTGCTCATTTTTCTAAACTTCTATACTCGCCCGTCGAGCCTTGTCGGAGGGGGAGGGGAAGGTGGAAAAAGGTTCTCAGAAACCGTAGGCCCCGTGTCTCCAGCTGCTGATGCTCAAAGGCGAACGCCTTTGAGCAATGAAGTTTTGCCTTTCGCCCGAATCAGTGTTTGCCTGGTCCCCCAATTGAGCAGCCATAAAACCCTCGAAGAGTGGTCGAGGCGACATCTACACCGCTGGGAATATTAAAAACCGATCAGGCTCTGTGGAAGTCCTTCGGACATATGGACCGAATTCTCAGAACGACGCGAGGTACTCCAACTCAATGAAGATGATGAAAGAAACGGTCTCAATAAAAATTTCAAAACACTACAACATCGTTCTCAACTTGCCTCAAATCAGCTCTCATCCCGAGGTCTCTTCATTTGAGCTCTCAACGATGCAACAACGTCACCAACACCCTGCGCTAAATTGCGCTGCGGTGCGGGAAGGTTCTCCACGTCAGGCACCTAAATGGTCGCACTTCTGCGAAATCACAGCGGTAATGACGCCAGTAGGTAAGTTGAAGCGGAAAAGTGATGCCTTAGACATCCTGCGTGATAACAATTTAAATAGAAACCTATAGCTCATTCCTCTGTTCGTTATCATCGCTTCGACACTTATCTTTTACAGCTACCATCAACTTACCCCCCCTCCAACTGCCGCGTTCAACCCGGCCATATCATGCCGATCAACCATATCGCCCAGCTCGTCTCTATCTGGTGCCCAAGCCGCGACCTACAAACAGCCGTTAATGTCGCTGGTAGCCATTACGACTCACCGCATTAAATAAAAGAGTCCACAAATGTTCCGCCTTTGGACTTAGTTTTAGTGCTGCCAAATAGAACCTACGAGACCACTTGGTGACCGTGCGGACAAACCTCATGCACTTGCCTTATGCCATCTTCATGCTGGTTCAAATTGCAGTGGGCTATCGCTAGATTTGACCAGGCGCGGGCGTAGTTGGGCTTCAAGCTCAGGGCCTGCCAAGACAGTGGGATGGGACGCATGTCCTATTAGACGTTTTTGTAATACTAACCAGATGCACAGCCTCAGCTATTTCTTTGAGAGCGGTAACACGTCCACGTCTCATTCGGCATTTCATTTTTACGACTGCGGTGGCTTTTTGATCCAAACGCCACTGCTCGAGGGGGAAAAATCTCTCTCAAAAATAACATATTCGCATAGCCGAGACGTTCGTGTATACAGAAGTACTTATAATACACGCGGAAGGTCCAAAACTGTTTAATTTGAAACGAGATACACTATACGCGTTACCTGATTATATGCCACAAGAGATGCTTCAGAGTGTCCGGAGTTCGCCAAGGTAGCTCCAAGCTTGTTCCACCTGTACAACAGTAACTCCGACTCTTAGTCCGCCAATTCCTACAAACTCGGGTCCTCCGGTCGGAGTGTTGCAGCAGTTATAAAACTCTCAACTGCCTTTGAATAGTTTCTATCAATGTTGTGGGCGACGCCGAGGGCAATAAACGCGTCCGAGTCTTGTGGTCGAGACTGAGTTGCCTTCTCCAAAAGTGAAACAACCTAGGTGTCACATGTGTCGGAATTGCGCCAAGTAACGCCCACGTCCTTTTTGAGAAAGTCATAGTCGAGGAGCATTTGGGGATCAACGGTGCTAGCTTGAACTAGTCCATGGTAGGTTTCGTGGTTTTGGAGCCATTCCCTGAAACAGAGGCTGTGAAAAAATAAATTCTGAAAAACGACATCGGCAGGATTCGAACCTGCGCGGGCTGAGCCCATTGGATTTCAAGTCCAGCTCCTTAACCACTCGGACACGATGTCGATACAAATCACAAATCTATTTCCGCCTGTATCGCATCAAACGGCCTGGACCCACCTCAGTATCTTCAAAGCTCTATAAGAATCAAGCTCATTAGTCAGAGACACTCCCAACGCCAGGAGACTGTCCGTATTGTACGGATCAGCGTCGTGCCCTTTCTCCAAACACGTCTGAAAACATCACACTTCAAAGCCCGCAGATATGCTACCATCTTTCTCACTATAGCTTCAACGTCCATATCGTTCGCAGCGTGCATCAGTCCTAGCAAACGCCAGCCTTCAGAGGAATCAGGGTGCTGTTGTACCTGCAAGATGATATGATAAATATATATATACAAAAAAGGCAATATGTAGCTCTGTGGTACCAAATTATATATAATGAACAACAGGGTTGAGATACAGGCATCCCTTTGCCTAGCGTCGGAGAGAGCTTACCTCTGACGACCCGGGGAAAAATTTTCGCAATTTTCGCATGACTACAAAGATTATATTCTACCAAGCCAGCGCCTTCCCAGTTGTAATTTTCTCCCGCCCCGATCTTCGGAGTTTTGTTCGATGTGAATTGAAACGAAGCAGTAAAATAGATGCGCTATTAACTAGCTGCTAATAAGTACTCTATGATGCTTATGGCTGGAGAATACATTCCTACACACTTTGAGGTCAATCACAAAAAATCTATTTGAACCGGACGCAAAAACAGCTGCCAGATCCACTTGAGCGGTATGGAGTTACAAATGCAATACGTATATGCCACTTAATCACCTCAGCCTCAAGCGCAAGCATTGCCTCTTTATCCTTTCCTTCAGCCATCAGCCTCAAAGCCAACTGTAGCGGTGACTCGCTAGACTCAAGGTACCTGTAAACGGTCTTCTGTTTTTCAAAACAACAAGCTCCTAGCCATAGCCATCATAAAAATGACGACGAAAGCGACACCTCAGGGCGGGTCTCCATATAAAAGTGGTCCCATCGTCCACTACCGAATTCCCCTTACGGATTCTCAGAAATGAACTCATAGGTATCTCGAGCGCTCGTCCATCCCTCCTGTAGCAGCCACCCTTCCTGTTGCAACTGCTGCCATACATCATCCATAGGGCCTACTAGAAGAAGAATAGCCAACCTTAACCAAACAAAGGCCACGGAGGCATTACCGAAATGGCACTGTGCATGAGAAAGAACTATCCAGCACGATCCTATATATTACTACGATAATTCCAGGGAAATAGGCACTGATTGCATCTTGCAGGTTTAAGGACGAAAAAAATTTCATAGCTGGCCTAGGGATCGAACCTGCGACCATCCAACACGCTGTATACTCATCTCAAAGGCTTAGAGATACTAGTTAACGCAGTAATAAAGGAATTGGTACTAGAATAGGTAATAGGTGTGATACTACTTATAGATAATACAGCAGTCCTTTACTGAAACTACTACAAGCACCCCTGACTGGAATTCGTTATAGGTGAAATCTCACTGGACTTAACCAGGCCCTGAGGAGTATTTAGCCCTCAGAACAGAGCGTTAAGGCAGTAAATTACAGTACCTCATCAAACCCAACTAACATCTGAACCTTTGAAATTTCACCGGAAAGCACTCGTCGATGTGATTGAAGTTTCCATACTCGTAATTTTTCCTATCCTAATTGGTTTTTTGTAAGAATTTTTCTCACTTCGCCACCAAAACGCACCCATGCCCAATACACCCCTAAAGCCTCATTACCAAACACTCCTGAGTTCTCTCCTCTCCTACTCATCTCTTCCTGCTCCTCAGCAATCTCCTCAGCATGTGCCATAGCAGCCGCAGCCTCATCATACAAAACTTCCCAGTCAACGGGCTGACCCGTCGAATCCAAAACCTACAACCATCCGAACACAGTAAAGCGACTTCGGAAATGAAACAGCTTGCCGGCCAACTTTTGGAACAATATTCTTACAGCTACAGGGTGACCCAGAAATGTCCTATCTGGCGTAACTTTTTCGTGCAGGCAAATATTTCGACGACACGTGAAACGTTCGGAAGCTCTCGATAGCGACCTTCTGATGGTAGTTCACGACTCATGATGAAACTCAATGTGGTTGGCGTGATATTTAAATTTCAAAACTCCCCAGAAAATCGGTCCCAATGGAAGAGGTCACATTTGGCCAATTTCGATTTCGACGGGAGCGCCTCTCAGGCCGGTATGAAACACATTTCACAAGTTATGCAAAAGATATTTTTTTGGAGTCACCCTGTATAACGAAGGGTGCTCCTCTATAAGGGGAACGATCGCAAAAGCGTGGAGTTGATGCTATCGGAGTTGTCATTCCCAGTACAAGTAAACATAAGGTATAAAGTATGCACTGTTGACACTCCAATAACCAACCACGCCCGGCTGCCCTCTTTACCCCAAAGCACTACCTTATCATCCGACAACTGCAGATCTCCCTTGACAATCTGATCGACAAAATCCACAAACTGGCTATTTGCAAATTTAGCATTTCCCGACGCCCCTGAACATTTTAAATACCTTCAAAGCATTGCCGATAACCTACGCATCGTCTCCACCATTCTTTTCGCAGCCTCCATATCCACAGCGCCCTCCCTCTTCACATCAGCTGCTGGTTTGTTTTCCGAGGCTACTATCGGTTGCTGAACCATCGGTCGGTGATACATCGGTGCTGCTGGCATTCCAGTATGATAGAACTAATAATAATATCTTCATGAATTCCTCCAGGGTATCTACCTGAGGTGGCATCGAGTGCTGAAATTGTTGTTGCTGATGTGGCATGGAAACCGTAGGAGCTTCTCTAGGCCCTCTTTGGGCAGCCGTTGGCCTAATAATTTATTATCTGATATGAGTTAATATATTATAATAAATGATCGACAGTCTATAAAATACAATTAGACTAATGTAGACTACAATACTCGATCTGCCTATCAGAATAATAGGTTGATATAACTGTTAATGTTATCATATAAACAAATAGAAAATACAAATAAACGAAATTAGAATCAAAAAGTGATATTCTGTATCTCAAATACCATCATTCAGAGCTGTCGCCTACCTGGCATGATTCATCTTCGACCCATCGAACTCTTGAGCCCAATTCCCGGGGCCGGGCGGAGTAACTATTGCAGACATACTGTGGAATGCCAAACAGTAAAGAGAAGGTCATTGTGGTGCTGATGAGCAGGAACGATGGTATAAATATATTGGTTACTAAATATTTTATATGTGAAAAGTATGTCATACATTATGACGTATCTTGCAGGTGAAGAGGTTCCCCGAACTAAGTGTAATCCGAGATCATCATCTCTATGATTCCCATCACCGCCCTAGTGGACGAACTGTTAACCTATTTAGTATCCAAAACGGCGGCTCTTCTACCCTTACTACTCTCCATCATTGGTTGATCTATATTCATAAAACTGCTATCCATACTCGCCGCCGTTGGTCCTCCAGCCATATGCCCAGCAAGCCGTTGGTCAAGCCCCGCATGTGACGTCGACGACCGGGCAGAACTTCCCACTGCATCAAAAACGAAAGCTGGGAAAGAATTCCAGGACTGATCCTATTTAAAATAGACTGTCGAATGTACTGCGCAGGAGAGCCGCATGAAGGAGCGGTTGTGGCGTATGTTAGATAACTAAGACTGATAATTAAGAGCAACAACTGTTTTAGGCCGCGTAGAGCCAGAAAAGCGCAGCAGTAACTCTACATCGACATGTCAGCATAAAAAATAATGTAAAAGGATGGAGCTCCGCACCAGATTGATCAGAGGAGGATTTAAGACTCCTATTAACCTTGGCCTGCGGGCAGAGATATTCTATGCATTCACTTTGTGTCACACGTTAAATGCCACAACATCAGCGCCTTCCCATTACCCGACAATCCCGGTCTCTGTGTAGCCGTCGCTCTCGTCATCGAATCAGCAAAGCTCTTGAGTGGGTTCCGGCCCTGCAGGGCTGCGGCATTGGTAGGCTTGGACGGAGCTCCCGGGTTATTGAACATTGAAAACAACTAATGTGGATTCAACGCTGCACGACATCGGCATGGCCAAAGGTGAAGAGTATATAGACGCAGAATTGATTCTCCTATTTACTAGCCGGTTTCACCATACCGTGAATCCGGCAAGTGGTCAATTAGCCTGCAATCCATTTGAAATAGATTCGACGAAGCGTTGGCATTGTGTAAAAGGTGCCGAGAGTGCTTCCCGGCGCCCCTAACACGCCATCGTTTTAATGCTGCATTGGAGTTGCAGCTAAAATAATTCTTCAAATCAGAGCCTCAATATTGGTCGATCGAACAATGGCTGACTAGTAAACTGGGTATCTAGTAAGGTCATGGGTATGTCTTACAGAGCGATATGTGACCGACTCGATGAGGCGAGTAGTACTCGCCGAGTACTGCTGCGAGTGTTTCCAATGACTCCGCCGACCACTTTTTATAATATGGGTGAAGGAGCAATGGATGATGTAATGTGGTCCAGGGGCTTAGGGACAATCTAGTATTCAGTTGAGTTGCCAATGTACTCGCCCGACGAGTAGCCTCTTGCTATCTTATCAATTCTTACTAATCCCTCGATATGTGAGCACGTACATACTGTAGCTCCATTAACAACTCAATACTACTATCACTATCATCTATTCTTAATCCATCAATTACAAGAGTGTTGTATTATGCACAAGAGTTATGCTATCACCGCCGACGTACCCTCGTCTGAGTATGAGTATGAGACAGCTAAGGGAGGGCCACCAAATGGTGCATCATCCTACCGTTTTCTCAATCAAGTGGTCAACACCGCTACCTGTGATTATGATGTTCAACAACGGAGCTCAGCCCTCTCCGAAGCAGAGCTCAGAAAGCTTAGGCAACCGACCACGGCTTGTCTCATCTTACTTGGTTTGGGAACATTTGGCCTATATAATAACGTAGCCGGGCTAACCCTGACATCCACTAGGGGCAAGACGCTGGCCTTGGACGTCAAAACATGGCTTAAGGAATGGGGTTTCTCTGGAGAACAGTGGTCTGAAGCATACTTCACTAGACTTCTACACAAAATGTCACTTGCAAAACTATCATATCCACTGAGGATAGCTATCTTGGACCAGGCGCTACATGCATTCGAGACATGCCTGGCCAATAAGGAGTTGTTAACAGCGTGGACGAAGATCGACATCTCCCTCGAGGACTGCACTGAGGCCAAAAAGCCGCCATGACGATTAGCCTAAAGGAATGGCTCCGAGATTGCGGAGACGTCTTTGAGCTTATACTTAATGCACTTGAAGCAGAGTTCCTACCATCTGATGCCTCCACATATCTATCACGCTGGGTCAATCTCGAGACTCATCGTTTCGAATTCTGGTCCTTATTCTGCGCAGCAGAAAGAAGACTGTTCGCCGAGTCACAGAGCAACCAGGCAGGATCCCTAACCTGGTATATACGCCGAGATAAACTCATGGCGTCCCTGCAGAAGTTTCCCACCTTTGCAAAAGACCTATCTCTCAGGTCGAGTTTGTTCCCTTCCCTAGAAAGAACCGCCAACCTGAAGGAGTTCGACAACATCTTGGAGGAATGGAGCCTACCCCATCACCCTGTAACCCTAGATCAACTCC
>JAAPAO010000342.1:0-37772 GCA_013115145.1 Perkinsus chesapeaki | reverse complement strand
TGAAACTTCGGTGGTATATTGAAGGCCATGTTAGAACGAGACTCTCTGAGTTTTGGGCATAGAGTCGCAAATCCGGCAGAGAATGGTCACAAAAACGTGATATTCTAAGTTAATTTGGAGGACTGTATTGCGATTAGTGTCCGATAACTCCTAGTGGCCTCCTCTGCCTCCTACCACTACTATTACTACCTGTCTTATCTTTTCATCCATTGTTGAGGCCGGTGATCGATGGCTTCGCTGCGGTAATGGCTCCATAAGTTGTGACCATGCTCCCTTTATCCCCCCTTCCTCCTTATTAACTGCTGTACGAGCGAACTTGGTCAATACACCCGAAAATGATGAAGTCGATTTCAGCAGTATCCGAGTCGTACTCAGAAGTCGTGGCGCTTCACCTGCAAGCGGTGGCATTGCACCCTAGTAGTAGTAGGTTCAAATCCGGGTTTTCCTAAAACCCAAAACCCGCTTTAGGCGGCTTACTAATACTCAACTCAACATTGATGCTTCGCCATCTGATAGAAGCATCATAGTTATTATTGGTGTTGGGTAACACAAAAGTTGTCCCCTTTACAGATGTCCTCGTTATCTTCCTCCTCTTCCAGCAGCAGCTGCTACTCCTCAATGGCTGTGTTTTCTTAAAAAAGGGCGCATACATGATGGAGGGACGATGATGATGTAAACGAGTAATGATAGTGGTTGGGGTTTGGCTATTGTTGAGCGCATTGTGCGGCTTGGGAGGGATCCACATTACTAGTGCCAGGAGCAGGGGTATAAGGGAAGCCCTAAATGGGAATTGAACTCGGGACCTCTTCCATGCAAGGCAATGCCCTGAACCTCTAAGCAGTAATTACCTGCTGCTGTTGTGGCTGGAAACCTCCTCCTTGTTGCCCTCTTGTCGCGGCCGCAGCTCGAGCTGCAGTGGCTGCCATCTGTTGATGTTGATGGTGTTGTCGACGGGCCATTTGATGAGGATCATATCTGATACCAAACCGTGCCGCTTCCAAGTAGTAAAGGAAAGGATTTTTCACAATTCCAAAGAAAAGGGCATTACCACTGCAGGGGAGCTTGTTTGGACATATAGGTGTACGACACTGTAAGGAGCTCTCTCCTCAGTTTCCCCCCTTACTGCTGTTCTTGACGCCTTTGTTGTTGTTGGAGCTGTTGAAGGAGCACTTGCATTTGCTGTTGTTGATTTGGCATCTGGGGCGGTGCCATCATACCACCATACATCGGAGGTTGACCATAAGCACCCATTGGTGGGGGCGGAGGAGGAGCTGCCATCTGCATACCTCTAGAACCTACATAGTCAGTCACTTGACCTCTGCCGTATCTTGCACAAATGAAGCTAAGATACTACCTTGATTTAACGCTGCCCTATGCTGAGCGTATTGACTAGCCTGAGTAGCATAACCCCCTTCCTGAGCCTTTCGTGGTGACACATGTGTCGCCGCACCGTCAGTGGGAGAGATCTGTCCCTTTGTTCGTATCTAAGCCAGCAGCACTCTCATACCGCTCCCTCCGCCAAGCCTCTTACTTGAGCCAACTCCCTCTGTAACCGTTTCATCTCATCATTAGCCCCTCCTCCTCCTCCCCTATGTTGTCTAGCATCTGCCCTCAACTGCTGCTGTTCCCTTAGAATCCTCAAAGTCTGGTCGTGAACATTGTCCCCACCAGCGTGGCCTCCGGTAGTAGTCTAACAGTGATTCTCCTTTACAATCAATCTGACCCACCCTCTACTTCAGTCTTGTCGCCTCCACCGCCTATCATAGCCAACAAGGCTCTACCAGCTTCGTTGCTTTCGCCACCACCCTGACGAGATGAAGTCCAAAATGGAAGGAGATCACACTACCGTGGAAGCTTCCGCGGCGGCGGCAGATCCTTTGCCGTAACCCTTTCCCCTGCCAGCCTGACCGCCTCTTTCGAGCTCCTCAAGAGTAACAGCTCCTTTGGGCAAACCGGACCTCATCTGAAGATAATCCTATCAACCGAAAGCTCGTTGGTTCGAATCCCAGGAGTGTCACCTTCTGCTGCTGTTGGTCTCCTCCGGGTTGTTGTTGTTGCTGTCGTGGCTTCAGCCATTCCGTCATCCTATTGCTCCCTCTCCTTGTCGATGATTGATCAAAAATGCTGCTTGAATCGGGCTGTCCGTTTTTCCTGATGACAATAAGAGTTGAGATAGGTAGAGCACATCTTACTTCGCTGGACTGGCATCGCCGGAGATCTCCCCTCGAGCGACCTTCTTAACGTATTCACCGACGGTCATAGATGACTAAAATACCGCACCCGAGTTTCGAACCCACGCCCTTCCGATAAAAGGGTCGACGTACTTTCTCAATGGTCGATTCTGCCTTGCGAATATCACCCAAAGTGAACTTGTTGAGGCCCTCCCCTCCCGCAGGAACTGCTGCTGCATTATTATTGTTGTATCGACCACCACCAGATTGGCGATGATACCCTCGGCTATCGTTCCCCTCCTTTTTATGGCTGCGATTACCCGCCTGGGAATCGAACCTGCGCGGGAAAGTGTACAGCGGGTTCCAGAAGCCCACGCACTTCTTCCTGTCCGGTGGGGTGGTTGTCTTATCGTATTGTTGTCCTTTATTAGCGTATCCTCGATTGGTAGATGTCGATGGTCCACTAGTGCCCCCTCCTCCTCCTGCCGACCCACCCCTACCACGAAGTCCTCCACCGCGTCGACCTGATAACATCGACTTGAGGCCAAAAGCAACTTCCAACGACTTCAGCATTCTGCGGCTCTTGGAAACGGGTATCAAAATGCCCTCACCGAGGATCGAACCAGAGTACCCAACCTCCTACCCGGAGGAGCTTGAAGTAGCGGTGATTCTGCATTGTCCTTATCGATCAACTCTGGCATCCCTCCAGATGGTTTACATATACAACACGGTAATGATTGATACTTCTTCAGCTCTTCAATGCTGAAGGTCAGCCAATCAACTTTACTGTCAGAAATGGCGGAGTTCGTCGTGGCAACTGCTGCGGCGGACATTTTATTAATACCAAATTTCCCTGACAAATCACCAACTACAACACTCAACACCGAAATGACTTAAGACGAAGAAGAAAGGACTCGGTCGTCATTGATGTGATCTCACTAGTGATGACGACAGGTGATCGGTTGGTGGAATCTAAGGTTGATGCGTGCATGTTGCATTGAGCGTATCTTAGGTTGACCCACCTCTCAATATTTTCTTACATACCCATCATAACTCTCTTTTCCGATAGTAATTTATCAGCCTTAACGACATCTTCTTTCATTTCCTACAACACCACTTCTTCCCTCCCTGCTCCCTCCCTCGTACCTCTGCCCCCAGCTGGTCGCTTATGTCCACAATACACCTCCTCACTTCACCCCAGAAGTCCAATGCCACTCCCAGGTCCCTCATAGGATCCACGCAGCAAGCAAACTTCTTACGGACTTCCGCATCGAATGCAGCTCGTTTCTCCGCGGCGGTCATCCTAAATCCAACGACATGTTCGGGCTCACCGACTTCCAGCTAGTATGTATATTTGCTCAAATCCCGTAAGACCCTCTTACGGCTTCCTAGTTTGTGGGGCCTCCCACTCCATAAAGTGCTTCATAACAATACCCATACAAGTCCTTGGTAACATAAACACAGGCAGGACAGGAGATGGGCCAACTTCGGCGACTCGAGGCTCCCGATGATACGGCTGCGTTAAGAAAACGTGAGTGAGAGCAAGATTACAAGATCCCTCTTCTTACCAGCCTCTGTCCATTAGCATCCAAGTCGCTCGGCAGAGGTCCGTTGGGACTGAAGGTGTTGCTAGGCAGTTGCTTGATTAATGTCTTATCCTCTATAAGATCCTCAGCCAGACACGCCTCACAAAGGACCCTCAAAGTTCGCTTGAACAACCTCACCAAGGAGTGGAAGGCGGCTAAGTCAAACTCCACTGTGGTGTCCCAAAGATCGTTCTTCAGCTTCATCGGTATCAAACTTGTCACCCTCGACAAGAGAGTTATGCTCTTCTGTTTGTCGGTGGCCGTCTCAATCTTAGGATATCTCACCGCAGCCGGGAATTCACTCCCATCAACAGGCTCGAAGGGGTCACCAGTGAGAACGCCAAACTTCATCAACTCCAAGGCGAACATGGTCGCCTCCTGGAACCTGCTGGGGGTGTCCTTCAACACATCACCGAGGACCGTCATGCCGCCATCTTCCGAGAAATACTCGAGAGCTTCGAGCAATTGGAAATGAACCAAGGCGGCCAAGGAGTTCAAATCTTTAGGATGCGCACGAGGCCCAGTCGGATTCCTAAGATTCGTCACCAAAGGACCGTCACGTTGGAACTCATTAGCATGCCATTGTAAACAGAACCTGAGAACATGAGAACAGGAGGAGCGTGCGCATGCGTGCAAATGTTAAAAGCTCTTCACCTCAAGTCAACCGTTTTAACACCCTGCCTTCTCATCTCATTCTCGACATCAGCCTTGGTGAACGCCCATCTCAATCCCTTAACATGAGGGATACTAATCCGTCGCAAGTTCGGATCCTAACCTCAAAAATATCTTTTCGCACTACAAAGATTCCCTACCTCCCTATTAAGTGTATACAGCAAGTGCGCCCTATTAGTAGTCGGTGTTGCCCCCATCGGTGGCGCCCCCGTCTGAGTCGATTGCTGCTGTGATTGAGCCAGCTCACCGACCTCCCAGTAAGCAGTGCAGATAATCGGGCGGTCTCTCAGTGCCGGGTTGAGCCTATTAGCCATCAACCCCAGAGCCTTCGTACGATATTCATTCGTGAGGTCGATTAAAAGTGACCGATACTCCTTGGAATCGATAAGTGGGCTCTGACGGTCGCACCACACCCCCGTGGCCAGGACCAACGGCAGTCTGCTGCTGATGAAGCCCGCCATTAAAAGCTCATATACGGTCATGGGCAGGCGCTCTCCCAGCACTGTAGACATGTCACTCGGACACACATGAGTTGGTGGGAACGATATCGGTATAGGTGATGGGGTCTTGGTGCCATCCGGATTGGTGATGAGCATCGGCGGAGTACCCTCCCCTGGGGGCGACAAATGAGGATTGGTATGGCCCGATCCGCAGGAGAGTGGGCGAACCTCCAAATCGATTGTGTTAAGGACAGGCGTATAGCAAAGCAGCAGCTTGCAAACACAGTAACCTTCAACGTGATCATTTCTCATATCATCAGTCGGGAAGGTTTGCATCCAAGAATTAAGTGGGACTTGTCTGATGAACTCGATGGCAGTTTCAAAGCTGAAGGCTCCAGCATGATGAGGTGCCGACGGCTGTTGGTTATCGCCCCGGAATTGATCAAGGTTGAGGTAGGGGTAGGTGAGACAGTACTCAGTTCCGGCGAGCAGACAAGCGTCGATGAACTGCTCGCGGTTGATGCACCATTTGCTCAGAACGTGGTCAAGCGACACCCATTCGGCCTTGTTCCTGAATTTACCCACGAAATATTTCGCGCGCCACAAAATGCCTACTTCTGGAAATCCATCTGCAATACTACGCTCTTAACGCCATATAGTAGCAGTCCTGGTGGACCGTAAACGACTTGGCAGAGATTGTTAGCTGCCATGAAAGCTAACTGGGCCGAGGCGAAATACCTTTAAAAATGTCGGGTGCCGGGATCGAACCTGCGCCCCTTGCCCTTACGGTGCTCGAATAACTTCGTATCCCTTCGATTTGAGGAAGTGGAATGCGAAGTGGCAGATGTCGCTATTGATTCGGCTGGTGGCTACTGCGAACGCTTTCTGGGCCTCCGAATCCCGACCATTGGCCGATAGAGTCCAGGCCTGAAGAGAAGAATCTTACCTTCGCTCGTGCATGATGCACGAAAGGTTAATGAGCAATGTATCTACCTGGTCCAATTGTTGTTGACTTGATTGTTGGAACATTTGATGCTGTAGCGGAGGTACGATTCCGTCGAAGACCTACAAGCATGTTTGACGCGCCACAAAATTACCGACAAATGACCGCAATCCAACCTAAAGATACCCTCCTTACGAAAATAGGTTTGATCTTGTAATGTGAGAATAGTTCGAGTTCTTTTGCAATGATACCAAAAAGTCCTGAAAATACCTTAACCAGGGATCGAACCCCCGACCTTTGCATTACCCGGAGGCATCCCGCCAAGAGCGTCCGCATAGGGATCCTTTAACATTTGGATACTACGTAACCAAAACGTGGCATCTAACGCCATTTTCATATCACTCAACTGGTCCATTGATATCTAACCAAAAATAATAACATAACACTCAACAACAAACGTTCCCTCACAGAAAATGCGAGAAAAAAGCCGCTCCTCAAAATCGAACCAACAACCATTCCCATGAACATCCACCTCTCTAACCTATCGCGCTACCACCCTCAAAATGTTCTAACCCTAAAGTGTCCAATGACTTAGCCTTTTGACATTCGATATTTTTATCACTATACCCTTTCACCCACGAGCCTTCAATCTAGGCAGCCCGGCGGTGTGGTGGTATTTCTTGCGCGCCCAATAATTACCTGCTGTATCATGCCCTGATCTTGCAAAGTTGTCTGTAATTGTCGTACACGCATATTGATTAATGAATACTTCTAGTGGTTCTTGTAGTGGTGGAGGATATGGGAACAACAATAACAACAGCAGCAGCAGAATAAGACAACACCAACAACAGAAGAGAGTAAAAACTACAATAGAAAACATCGCCAACACTCTAGGAGTAAATATTCATAGTGCGAAGGATATCCTACTCCTATAGGAAACTAAGGGAAAATATTCATAGTGCGAAAGATATCCTACTCCTATAGGAAACTAAGGGAAAATATTCATAGTGCGAAAGATATCTTACTCCTATAGGAAACTAAGGGAAAATATTCATAGTGCGAAAGATATCCTACTCCTATATGAAACTAAGGGAAAATATTCATAGTGCGAAAGATATCCTACTCCTATAAGCACCCGAGAAGAAGAATTCAGGGCACTTCCTGCTACACCCTGTACACAGGTGAGAAATCTCTGCAGTGCGAAAGATACTCCTCCCTCTCCACCGAAGAACTCAAATCTGTAGATATCAAATTTTACACTGGCTGCGGTTCTCACACATTAAATGCCACCAAACGCCCCCCATGCTTTCCGAATTCTAGCTTCCTCATGCGCACGCGTGCATGGCCGTCGTCTGTTGCTCATACCGCTCCCTCCGCTAATAATCGACTCAGCCGTAATAGGCCTGGCCATCTCCACTGACAATACCATAGTCCCACTGGATGTACAATACCCAACACCATCTACTAAATACAATGTTTTGCCCGTCTTCGGATCGGCTATGGTAATAGGGCGGTGGTCATCATCACTATCTGAGGCAATTATTGTCAATACCATGAGGGAGAGCTCATACCAATTCCGCATACGAGATATTTACCAATTCCGGTTGCGTCATAATATTTCCTCAGCTACCCTCCCTCTCACCTGAATCGTCATCCGACTTCAACAATATAGAGTCATCTTCCCCCCGACTGCTGCCATCCCCCTCAAGCGCCCCCCTGCCGGTCTCCTGGGTAGTGGTTGATACTGGACGAGTAGTAGGAGGAGGAGGTGAGTGCATCTCATCTATTGGTTTGATGAACATTGTGTGGACACTTGAGTCAGTGGTGACAGGCATGGTGATTCGCTCTATAATATAACTGTCACCTGGCAGGCGAACTCCAAATACAATACTGGCGAAGATGTTGTGATGATAGCCATCATCATGGGGATTGTGGACCTGACCCGTGAAAAGATAATTTGTGTGTGATGGTACGACATTTAGTTTATGCCTCCACTTCCTCATTACATTTATATATTATTTTTATATCACTCCCCCCTAACCTATGACCCTTACCTTCATCAATAACCGTTCCCCCGGTCCAAGCCCCTCCACTATCCTGTCGAAAGGCTCAGGAAGGCTCTCATTCGCCACAATACTCGATGGACATATTATATCAGCCAAGGCACACTTACCTAACAACGTTGAGGAAATGCAAGATAGCAAGATCTATCAAGATACTACCTGATGACGCATCGTGACCTATAAGAACGTCTATAGCATCCATGCTACTGCGGTTTCGAATAATAACATGACGAGGCATATTCGAGGAGGGATGGGTGTCACCTAAAGTGAATTCAATGGCAATCACAGGGGCGCCCAATCGACCTACTTGAGAATCTTATCTCGGCCGGTGTAACCTCCAAGACGCCACCAAGAGGCCGGTCCGCCATATTAAAAAAAGAGGCTGTGAGAATTCCCCCAGAGCTCGAACGCGATGAATATGATCGCCATGAAAATGGTGTAAAAAACTGGCAGCCGTGGTTGGCAGCGGTGTCCCTTAGTATCCCTCCTCCTCCGCACTGTAAGGGTGCTCCTTTCGCGGTGCTCTAGTTGGCCTCTTCCTATGATGTTGACGATCAGTCTTAGCCTTATGTCCCTTAATATACTCGGAGGGTAGCCTATAGGGCTCCGATGGGGGAAGGGAATGCTAGAAAGGAGCAAATGAAGCTCAAATGCTGAGCAACCGTGATACGCTCTATCGGTTCAAGAATAATTAAGACAATATAGCGATCGTTCAACGTGACAAAAAAGTAATGCGGTAGCCAATCCACAAACTTCTATAGTGCTCCATCCAGGAGATGATATGATGATATCAAAGGTCGGAGGGGAAGTAAGACAAGAAACTTATCGGATAATTATCGGAGATATCTTAACACTGGTGATGAGCCTACCTGTTTCATTTGTCCAATAATAGGCATTGTTTGATAATGCAGCGTAAGGGTAATATTATTATCCCTAAAAACGTATCTTAAGAAACCGTAAGATATTTAGCAGGTTACCTCAAAGTCCCCTTGGTATAGTCCCGTAGAGGATACTCATTAGTGACTCCTTCGAGGTGCTGAAGGGAAACGACTAAAAATCAAGATTAACGTTCCCGTCAATACAATCAAAGCCTCGTCCTCTGATTTCACAATATCGTCCCAAATAGTAACCGAATTCCGGACCTATGAAGAACACCAGTAGCTCAGCGGTTAGGTAATCGTTCTTTCATCCTCGAGACCCGGGTTCTATTCCCAGTGACGTACAGCATTATCGGTAACATAGTCCGCTGTAACGTAAACGAATAGCTGGTTCATACTCCAATGCTTCATCTCCTGTCGTAGGTCTAAGTAGGATAAATCAGAACAAGATACCCGCACCACAGGGATATGCACCTGCGTCGATGTTGAGCTGAAGATTCGCCTGGTCAGCTCTTAGGAAACCATTGAGGACCCTAAATTTATGGAAAAGTCGGTATGAGGAGTTCTAGTGAGAATAAGTACATATCCTGAACCCCAGCTAGAGCCACTGTACCGGAAACCACCGGCGTGGGATCGATGTAGCTCGTTAAATGACAGAGGATTCCTAGAAAACATAGTACTGAACAGTAGGTACCTGAAAATATCATATGTCGGACTACGCAAGATACAAAATAGGTAGAGCGTTCCATTTACGTACAGAATATTGTGTTGGCCCTGCTTGTATAGGACTCCATATTCTGAGGGACGATCGCCTTGAGATTATCCATTGTTACAAGATGACCCCAAAACACACTGAAAGTCCCATAATTCTATCAGAAAAAGAAGTATCTTTTAGCCACCACAAGGTCACCCTTGACCTCTACATATAACCCAAGTGATTAGATATCCTCTATTAAGCCATCAACAAGGCCTAGCCTGCAGTGACGTGTGTCTGAACGATACGGGGAAGTAATAGCACGCAGCGCGAAAAACTATTGAAAAATACCTCGGCCGGGGATCGAACCAGGAGTCTCGGTATTTGGACTAACCCAAATCGATTGCCTTTTCGCTCTGCCCTTTGTTAAATATCTCTGTTAGTATTATAAGTTGTTGCTATGTCCGGCCAGAAGTTTGAACGTGTAATACAGGGCTTCTTTCATAGCGGAGGAAGCTCACTTATACCGGCAACAGCAGCACAAAAAGGAAGTGCTGTGGCAAAGAGCCAGTGAGTTAACCTCTCAAGAATCTTTGGTTGCGCAGTATAGGCCAGGCTCTTAGTTATAAGATAGAATTCTTCTCAAATTCAACGACTTGGCTGTCGTCGAAATCGATCCATTCAACGGGTACTGTAGTTGGATTTATCAACTTGATAGTTTATTAATAAGATTGCCGGTCTCGCGAGTAATAGATAATAAGTAGTCGACAACAGTACCAACTTTACAATCGTATTTTCGATGCAAATAGTCCTTAATTGGCATGGATGCTTCAATTCGATTTTTACAGTTTTTCTATCGGAAAATGCATTCGTCCGGGCGTTAGTTGGCAAACCGTATATATCGTTTCATCTGCCCTGTTTCTAGAAATCCATATTCAGGTTTGATTCGAACAACAATCAACAATCGTTTGAACTGCCGCCTGGAGGCTTTGCTTCGTCCTCATCTTCTTCATCATCTTTTTCACCAACATCATCCGGGAATGCCCTTTACTACGGCCAGCGGCCTCCGCCTGGATTCGAGGCCTATTCGCCGCCTGGTAATATTCTCGGTTGCCTATCGGAAGGTATAGAGTTCAATTCCTTGCTTTGCAGTTCCGACAGCTTCTCGACGTATTAGTCGACAACGGGGTGATTCTTACATAGCGCCACACCAGGCTGTTAATAGGTAATAGGAAGCTCGTTGAAGCTATGAAGAGACCAAGCTCTTACCATTCGTCCTAGATCAAGTTCTAGGTGTGGCCGCCTTCGTATATTGACCTCAAATGTATATTTAATTTGGAGTTCGATGGAACGTCCTACGAGCAATACCTAGCCGTCATGTTGGCAGTTGTCGACTCTTCCGTTCACTACTTTACTGAGTTTGGGAAATCTGCGATTTTCGCTCTTCACTGATACTGGTCACCTGCTCAGGGACTACGTCTTTCAAGAAAAAGTACCTCGATGGCAGGAAGCGGATAAGAGTAATATGGGGGATATCTTGAGGTTGAGCATGCATGATAAAAAATGGCTGATTCAGTGTTTTTGTTTGTTCAGAGGAACTACACCCTCCATCTGGAACCGATCGTAATCGGTTTGATGGTGTGAGCCCGAGTATCCAGGAATTGATAAGGAAAGTTGGAGACAAATACCCGCTCGATATGGTACTATTAATCTCTCTATCGGGACCGGGGGTTCGACTGGCGGCCTCACGAAAATGCGACCCTCGTGGAGGCCAACAAGACGTTCCTGATGCGGAGATATAAGAGGAATTATTGTATAAAATGCATTCTTCCTTGAGATGTGCAATATACTTCAATGATGCACTATAGAAGGAGAGTAAGCTAGGGCTAGATACGAAAACAGTGGGAGTGTGTAGGTTGTTGCCGACTAAACTACAACTTCGCCGCTTTTCCCTTTCCAGTGTGTGCCGCGACGAATCGGACATTTCACGGGGAAAACCGGACACATATGATACAACTGTTAAATGCAAGGCGTATCTTCTACCTTCCACACATCGTTCTTGCTCCTCGAAAGTGGAGGAAGGATGGTCGGTATTGGCTTCGTTCAGTGAAAAGACCTGCAGTATTATCGTTCAACTCTTCATGCTCCTATTTATGTTATAGTGTCGTTCGTTATATTTGATAGATTACCTAATCTTAGTAGTCTCCGGCGATCACTAGCCAGCTGAAGCATTTATAACAACAAATGATATTTTGGAGGTTAAATAACTTCGGGAGTTTCTTAGTCGTTTTATGGTAGTTTGTTGTTGTTCAGAATTTCTGGAGGAAATACAAGTCGGTGCCAGCGATGGCGAACGTTCGAGATAAAGACGCTATTCTGGAGATACTCGACAACTTTGCTAAAATACACCGGAAGCACATTTACCTCTTTCAAAGGCTAAAGCATACGATAGTAGCTGATATGGACCATTGGAACGCCCCGGAGCTGGCTAAGTAATTAATCTACTTCGTATCTTGCCCGCATGGAGCTTGGATATGTCAGAGTATGCGCCTCCTGGGCCCAACTTGGTTTCCTAACCGATCGGTTCACAGCTGAAATGTCCGATCGTGTGGTGAAGACTGTCGGCATGTGTGACACGGAGGCCTTGGCAAGGTATCGCATCATCACCATTAACTGTTCCACTCTCCATTAGGTTGCTCGATGCCTATGCGTCGACCCGAACAAGGCATCTGCGGGCACCGCTAAAGGCATTGGCCGAGGCGAGTTTGGCGAAGATAGACCTGTTCTCACCACAACAGCTTTGCTTGCATTGCTCTAGTTTCGCGAGGTAGTATACGGGCATTCATTCATACCACACTTCTCTTATCTTATCGAACTTCCCACCATATGGGTGCCTTGGATTTCTTTGTCGTTCAGATTAAATTTAGCGTATGAGCCTATCTTCGACGCGATTGCCAATCGACTGTGCGATTCTGGAGAAGAGGCTCTCAGTGTCATAGCAATGGTAAGATTTAATATCGATCACGCGATCGATTTCATTCACCTCAGGCTCCCGAGGACAGCGACCCTCTTGCCGTTCTATCAGTGGCGGCACCTGGCTCGATTTACAGCGCTCGTGACATTGCATTGGCAGCCTATTCGTTTGGCAAGCTGGAAGGTGTTGACCCCACCCAACAGCAGCAACAACAACAACAACAAACTATTATTATGGGGCCGACCAAAGGCCATCAACAGGAGATAGCAAATAGAGCTTTTGATGCCTTGGCCGTCTTAGCCACACGTAAGAAGAGGCTCGGAGTTATAGCGTCGGATTGTTGATAATGCATGTACCGTTGTTCTCAAGCGAGAGGCGCGGGTTCGATTCCTGGTGACGCTGTTTTTGCTCTTTAGTCGTACTTCGAGATTGCACAGCAAGAGAGCTACAAATGCTGGCGACCGGTTTCGACCGTCATCGGCACCACACTCCAGCTGACCAACGGAAGCCTTTCAATTCGGATTTACTTCGAGCGATGAGCACGCAAGCTAAGAGGAGGATCGCGCAGTTCTCAGCGGAAAGTTTGGTAAGTTGGAGCGGTAGGTCGGATACTTTAGTAGCCACCAGCAGCTCCTTGGAGGCTTACTGGTTAATATGGAATTATATTGAACACTCATTAATAATGCGCAATATACGAATAGTTAACATCATATTAACTATTCGTATATTGCGCATTATTAATGACATGTTAATAACATGTCTGAATCTATCAACAAATAGCGCTTGTAGTTCATTTACATTTTTGCTCAAGTTTGTGTGATTATATCTCTTGCTCTTTATCCGTACCATACATTAGTCATAGTCTTCCTATTATTCTCTCAATGCATGGGACTGCTAAACAGGATTATCATTTGCTCTTTTCACCATATCCAGCAACCACAAATTCACACGTTTATACTTAAGTGAGAAGTAGCTCGATAAATTAATACTTCCAGGGGAGCTGACGGATGCTTACCACTTTCGCACAAGCCCATAGTCCTTCTCATATCCGAATCCTTCAGGTGCTTTTCCTTCGATCTTTCTCCAATCTTTGCGCTGATTCGCCAGACAGGGACGAGCTTATGGACGTGTTGCTCTCGAGGGTGTCAACGCATCTTCCACGCGCTGTGGCGACGTTTAAAGCCATCGATTTGGTTACAACATTGCAGGTGTATGCTAGACAAGGTAGCGTTGAATGACAGCTAGAGGTTTCAGAAAAATGGCATCTTAGGGTCGAAGCACTCTGAAGTTGCTGGCCTGCTGGCCGATTCGGTTGTGGCGAAGAAATCTGATTTGACTCCAACTGATTGGGTTTCAGTAATCCACAGTGTTGCAGCTATGAATGGTCCAATGTCATCGGTGATGAAGGCTGCTAGGCGAGAAGGAAACGATCTTATAGGTAGGAGAAGGAGCCTTAGATTGTTTTACGCTTTATGGTGTTTTCAATTATATCCAATAGTTTGCAGAACCATCAACAACAACAAAAGAAGTTTTCGAAATTACAAAAGTGTCGTCGGGTCAAGCCTCGCCACCTTTTGCATTTTATTTCTCTGTTCTACGTGGTAGTCGTACAAGTAAAACTAATAGTCCATCTTCGCACGCAGAGTGTGTAGTTAAAATAGGATCGGCAAAAGTTTAGACAGGAGGTTCTTACACAGGTTGAGTAGGTATTCCTTTAATAGGTAAACTGAAGACACCTCAATTGGTAACAATTATCACTTCCTGTTGTGGAGCTCGTTACTATCGAGTGGACGATCTCTTGCCATTCATAATGGAGCTCAAGAGCAGGTCAGATTGTAAGCGGAGCGAAGCGTTGCATGTTTTGCATTTCCAGGACGCTTCACATGCCTTATGCTAGTGCTACTGATGCCGATACTGCAGCCATGATTTTCATTGCTCTATCTCGTATGGAGCTGCCTAACAACAGCAGTCTGGATAACTCTGATGTCGATGATGAGTCCAGGCTATTATCCTTGGACAACTCCTTAGGACTGTTGGCCTGGTTGATGCCGAGGCTCACTAGTCCTGGTGGTGGACGCCCTTCCGCGAAGTTAGCAGAGGAGGTAAGGATTGGGTAATTATCTTTTTATTAGAAGAAATGGAAAATTTGTAGTTTGTGTAACCTGGTTTGGCAGTTTATTCGACTAACTTGCTTACTCCAATGCATTTAGTTCAGCCTTAGTTCTCGTCAGACTAGAAGCATTTCGTGGATCATTTATACGGCTTGGTGTTGAGAGGCGTTTTGTTTAGGTTTTGGAGTGCATAGCTGATATGGATCAAGCCGACTTCCGTGAAGCAGCAGGCGGGGCCGAGGAGGTAGGTCGCGGGTTCGTTCCGCTGAGGAGGTATATTTCTCAGGTCACTTGTCTGGCTGGAGAAATGCTTACTGCAGTACGCGCAGATTCTCGAGGGTTTTCTGCAAGGCCCAACAGCGGAGCGAAGCGCAACTCTAACTTCGATTATTTCTCAACCGATTCGTCTGTTGGCGGCGATGGCAATGACGATGAAACCGTAAGCTACGACACCGGCGCCACGGAAGAGCGACGGCAAAAGGCGGAGCTGCTTTACATGAAGATAGTCCACGGCGAAGAACATCCGGCTAGAAAGTATACAGCCACCATTCCTGATGGTGTTCTCATGCGAGATCTTTCCGAGAGGCCAAGTCCATTCTGGTTGTAGTTTATGAAGATTGTTGTTGCTGGGTAAGCAGCATTACGTTGCGTGTAATCGATGATACACATTATCTTACTATTGTTGTTGTTGAATCCTAATACTGTGGATTGTATTATAACACAGAAAAGATACTCGGCCATGAGCTAGTATCATCATCCGTAGACTCTCAAATCAACTATTGATCAAATACACTAACTGTTGAGTTGTCAAGTCTACTTGATTAATAATAAGTCCTTTTGGTCAACAGATTACTACTTAAATACATTTTATTGTCTACCTTATATATAGGGTTAGTGCTATTGACATTTCTTATAATTTATCCTTCAAAGTTGGTTTGACCGCACATTTATTACAAGCAATGACTGCGAGCTTATTGTCTTTGTCTGACCGATACTCTCCCAGTGAGAGCCTTTCACTCGTTATCATTTCATAATACTTCTTGTTTTATCTTATTAGCTTTATTTTAGATTTGTGTTAGATTTCATTGGGTCTCCCCTCTTTGTCTCAGCCTCAATTGATCGGTTGATCGATGCGAGGAAGGATGCTACCATACAAGAGCATTTGATCGTGATTTGTGGACATGTGCAATGACAAGCGTAGAGTGCCGGAGACTCTCCGGCGGAGAGTGACGACGAAGTGGCACTGGAATGGTACCCTATTGAGTGATGACGAGGACCAAGATGAAGAAGACGACGTCGGACGGAGACCTCGTGGACTGAGTCTCTTCCAAGAGATTCGAGCTGAGATTGAAGCCGAAACCCTGAGAAGATATATAAAGGGTTTACCCGCTGCTCCTTTGGCTACAACTAGTCAGCTACATCTATCCATCTCATCCTCTACGTCATTGGGCATTTCATGCGTCTAGTGAGGTAATGCTGATGCCAGTCTGCACGTGTGCGCATCAGCCACTCTGGCGCGTGCGTGCGAGTTGCCAGCCAGTTTGGTGCATGGCATGCACTGCATGCGTGCGGATGCTCTGTTATTATAAGAAATGATAGTACGTGCAGTCTTTCTGAAAGACTATCATTTCAGAAAGACTCTTTCTCCTCTCACTATTTATTGACAATAAATTATTGTCTTCTTCCTCTAGCTCCCTGATAAAGCTAGTATTGACTATTCTCATATTTACTCGTCAGTACGTACTTATCTCTTTCCCTAATGTCCAGTGTTGCCAGTAGGACTCGGGCGACGCGGGCTCGCAAGGCGTCTCCTCCTCCTCCTCCAGGTGGGCAGGAAGCCCAACAACATTAGGTGTTCGCGTGCACCGTCGGTCGATCCCAACATGTCGTCACCATTGAGTAGTACTCAATGAGTACACCGCGTGATATGATGTAACGACTGCATTGAATGAAATGCTTCCATTCAGCTAGCGCTAGCAACTTCTTTTAGCTGGCTTGTCAGCATCGGTCTGTGTAGCAGCTTTATTGCGAGTTAACCGGGTTAACTCAACCCTCAGCGATTACAGAACACGTTAGTGCGAATTGTCAGCCGAATCTAAGTTTCCGCACCGACTCATTTGCGTTAAGTAGCTGAGTGGCGAATATCCTGTACCTTAATATAACCTAGTATTTGTAGAATGTATCTGATCTGATCACCCTTATTAGCTCATTCGAGCAGCCGTCATTCCTGGTAGCTTCCCCAAAATGTTATTCTTCAATGGCCTCCTTATCATCGCTTTTGTGTACAGCAGCGTAGCATTCACTGTACCCTCTGGCAAGTATTGTAGTTCTGTGATAGAAAAATATGAATCTCAAGTCGTCTTTACCAAGGACAAAATAGCTGTCACTTTAGTCGGTGAGACTGCCACGGTCGCCATCTTCCCAACAACTTACAACCTGGACAAGTCTTCTGGTTTGATTACTATACATGCTGAAGAACTCTCGCGCGATGCACACAAGACCTTTCCCTTTGTCGAGCATATGTGGATGTTAAAATATGATGCCGACGAGAAGGAAATTCATCTTCACCTCAGAGGAGGCCCTGCAGAGTATCTAACCTTCACTCGGAGAAAGTGCAAGTCCTCGAGTAACCTCGAAGGTATCATGGACCATGGCTTCGTAAGGCAACTATTCGATACGCCTGAAGTGAATGGAGTCTTCTGCTCTTCTGTGGCACAACAGCTCAAGTACGTCACTGCAAGATTTTCTTTTCCCGCTGCCGTTCACAATTATTCGGCAATTTTGCGGTCTAAGGGGGCTAGGGTCCTCCTCAGTAATATTAAATATAAGGTTGGGGCAGCACAAGGCGGGACTTATCGTATCTTTTCTGAGGGTATAGATGATGAACCACGTATACCTGAGTACCCTTTCTTGGACTATCATATGAGGCTTTTTTACAATGGCGATTTGATGATGTCTGATGATGATACGCACCCTACCCCACTGGTGTTCAAGCCAGGCAAGTGTTAAGTTAACACTGTTAGCAGCTTAGCCACTAATCAATGTAGCAATATTGATGTCTGTTATTATCACATTGAGTTCATTACATGTTCTCCGTACAGGCAACCAGTGCATTAGTGGCACTTATTATCAAAATCATCCTCTCGCAGTTCGTGTCTTGTCACTTATCAATTGTTAACACCTTTATGTCATTAGAATTCTGTATTGTGTTCAGATAATAACAGTTTATCAGATGCCTGACGTTCCCTTGGATGAGCAATCTTATTTTCCTCGTCTAAGAGCGGTCTTCGGTGGTCGTTTCCTTGTCGGTTTGCATTTAATACAGCACATACTGAAAGGGTTCGTCTGTGGGGGAGGTGGCGGTGGACTAGCCGGCACTCCTGTTGACTTCATCTTGAGAGACTATAAAGTCTCAGGCACCGACCTCCAAGTGAGCTTACTAACAATTACATATCTTGCTTAACAGTGTTAAGTTAACACATTCAACGGGGAGGTGCAGTCCTCCCCGTTGACCTTAATAAGGCGGCCTTATGGGCATCGATGAAAAGGGACCACAAGTCAACTTTAATCAGAGAGGAATCTCTTACTTTAGTTCGTCTTCAACTGCGCGGCACAATAGTACCTTGTGGGATTGGTTTGCTCCTCACCACGGCACCAGCGGAATTGTTTTGGTTAGACACTCTGTCTTATCTCGTTCCTTAGGGCAAATATTCGATCCACTTGATATTACTTCATCACCACTTTCAGGTATATAGAAGTGCAACTGGTATACCATGGAGCATCAAGCCTCTCATTGGCCTCCTCAGCGACCGCATATCCCTCTTCGGTTACCACAAGCGTCCTTACATGTTCATATCAACACTACTCGCTTTGCTAGCTATGGTCGTGCTTACCCAGAGGCCGGATCCCCTTATTGTTTCCCTCGTGGCATGCTTCCTCATTTTCCTCCAATGCGCAGTATGTGATCTATTATCAGAAGGCATGTACGCCGCTAAGCTGAAAAGTCATCCAAAGTCCGGTCCTGACCTGGTCACTTTTGTATGGGTCGGAATATCCATATTCCGCACCTTTGCTGTTTTACTAGTCGGTCCATTGATAGACTCCATCGGCCCTTTTCGAGTCTATTGGATCGGCGTGCCGTTTGCCGCCCTTGTCTTGCCTCTGGTGGTATTCAACCTTCTCGGCGAAGCGCGTGTTGACGCAGACCAGGCTTCCGAGGAGAACGTAAAACCGAAGTTTTGGGAGATGACGTGTTTGTCGCTCGTCACTGGCCTAGGTGGACTCTTCTTGGCCATCTATTCGATAATCGAAACACAAGTGAGAATGAAGAGGTTGTATGGGAACGCACTGACTATCATTAGTTACACCGTAAATGCATCGTAGCCGGCGTCCTCGGTATAGTAGTGGTATTGTTGTTCACCTTTCTCACACGGCCGCTGATCGCCAAACAGAACCTCTTCATGTTTATACAAAATTGTGTAACAGTCGGCGATACTTCCTTCCCTTCTATAGTTGCTCAGATGCATTTCGGCATTCACGGCGCTTCATTTTACTTCTTCACTGATACTCCAGAGCAATACCCAGAAGGCCCCCATTTCGGTACGGTATTCTACACCACTACCTTAGGTAATTGCCTTTGTCGTTTCCGTAGGCTTCACGCCAGTCGCCCTCTACCTTCAAAATTTAGTACTTTTTACCGGAGTTGTCATGTCGCTCGTGCTTTACACATAGTCTCAACGTTTCCTTTGCATGATCAATCAATCTCTTCGATTCTACTCGAGTTGGACTCTGTAGAAGTATCAAAGATACTTCACCCAGCTGTTTCTTGGGCCGCCGCTGTGGAATAATACCTCCTTACTTTGTAAAATTTCCTCGCAGGATTTCCTCAAGAAAAACGCAGCTTACGTCAGTAATCCCATATTTTGTAAATTTTCAGTGAGATTTGCTCCTCCTTTTTGCCAACATCTCGTCATCGAGTGCCTCCTTTATATCAGGTATAGTTGCTTCTATATGCAGTCTGGTCGGGATGTACCTCTACAACAGGTTCATGAAGCATTGGCATTATCAATGGATATTCTCCTTTTCTAGCGTACTTTGCTCTCTCGTTGGTCTATTCAACATTATCGTGTACACGCGATTCAATGTAACACACCTTGGAATTCCTGATAGAATTTTCGTAATCTCGTCCGCGGCTTTGGGGACCGTTCTTGGTGAATTCAACTGGATGCCGGCAATAGTACTTCTGAGTCAAAGCTGCCCTGACAATTTGGAATCGACTATGTATGCCCTCCTGGCCGGTGCCAGCAATCTGAGCTCAAGCCTATCTGATTATTTCGGCGCCATGTTGCTCTATCACCTTGGTGTGACCCCTGATGGATCCCCCAATGAAGGGCCTAAATTCGCTCGGCTTTGGGAAGCGAGCTTATGGTCATGTCTGGCTCCACTTGTACCATTAGTATTAGTTCGTTTTTTAATTCCGAACGCTCGACAAACTGATTCTTTGATTATAGATGAGCCGTCCGATCCATGCCATGGAAGCTTGTTGAGAAGGATACAATCGTCATGGTTTAGCAAGGGACGTCCACATATCTTCAAGAATGTTGAACTCGAGGAAGTCGAGTCTTTAGCCGACACAACTAGTGACCTTTCCGAAGATCATCCTGGAAGTCCGGCAGTAATTGGTCGACCCGGTATGGGCGAACCAATCGAGTGATATTATGTTAGCCGCAAGGCAGGTTTTTTTGCATCATTCGAAGTTTCTTCAACCGTGATTTGTTGAGTGGTGGAAGTCAGAGTGTATGTCATATTCAAGAGTTCCGATACTCACTCGTACTCCACAAAAGTATGCCGAGAGAAAAACGTTTACTCAATGTAACAAGTAATCTGGTTATTCAAGGTCAACAGACCTATCTGTTGTTGGCATCTTATAGATTACAAGAAGCTTCTGGGAACTTCAGATGCTCCTCTATGCCTTGATGGTAAGGAAGATTGGTAAGGAAGCCATTAGCTTCCATACCGAAAGTGTTACTCATCGGGAAGAACTTACAACGCAACACTTCGTAAGGGAAGAGCAGTAAAGCTCTCTGTTGCCGCCCTCCTTGCGGCAGGGAAAAAACTGGTGGCTGAAGATGCGTCTGTCATCAGCCGTTTCAGACTAAACGGGAAGCAGTGATGGGAAACCACCAGGAATATTAAATGACCTTGTCGATCAACACCTGGTGTAAAATTCACTTCAGTGGGTATGTATATACATTCTTCTCACTTACAGTTCTCCGCTGCGAGTTCCATAAGATCACCTCTATATGGAGCGGTAATGGTATTAGAGGAAGCGTTGAAAGACAAGCTAGTCCAAGAGGGTACTGGATACCCGAATCCTCCGATTGTGGCACGGAGGGAACGGCGACTCTCAGTCTCCTTGTGAACGGTTAGTAGACTCATCTCAGAATCCAAGGTGAAAGGCATGTCCGAGAGATACCACGGGGAAGCGTGAGGGAGCCTAGCAATACCACCGACAGCAACAGTGCCAGTGAAGGTGTCAGCGTTGAAGTTGACACGGAATTGGATATACTGCCAGTGTTTGCTACTGCAGCAGTAGTGTCCGTTGGGGCCAAACTTGTTGTCCTCAGCAGTTGACTCGGCGCCGCACTTACTGTGACCGCATAACAGATACTCATCGTTATAAGTGGCCATAATAAGATCATAAGTTGCATCATAGCCTACTGCGGTGAATGAGGGAAGGGGGTAGCCAAAGCCTCCGATAGGGTGGTCACCAGGTGTGGTGTCCTTGTTCAAGACTACGATCTCATTACCGAGCTCGTTCATCTGGAAGGGGATGTCAGACAGATAGAATGGAGCAGCGCCGGAGACGTTAGCAATGCCGCTGACGTCGAAGGTTGCCGATTCCTCGTTAACCTTGACCATGAGGGAACGCCAGTGATGGCCGCTTCCGCAGTATTCACCATTGGGGGTCACATGCTTGGCAGTGGCAGCGACAGTGAGCAAACCAGTGATAGCGTAGATAGAGAACATGCTTTAGTGGAGAACACAGAAGGAAAAAAAACTGAAATTAACCTTGAAGGAAACAAGAGCAAGAAATAGAATTAATTGTCTTTAATTTGAATTAACGGTGACCTCTCGTTAGCGCACGCGTGTGCTGGAGGGTGGAGCGCTAAAGAGAAATCCGTGTCTCCTAAGATAAAGGGAGACGTTAACTGATGCGACACGTAGCCAATGTGCTTGAATAGTTGTGTCGGGTGTGGATTCCACACTGTGGAAAAGGCAAGCTATAATGCAGTTTGGCTCTCAGTATTCAACTCAGTATCTTATCCATAACGATAGTCCAAATATGTTGCCGGAAATTGTGGCGCGAATGTGGCTGTTGTGGCGTCGAGCATTCTCTTGCTGGTCGGACAGGAATAGCCCCTTCTCGTCAGTCTCCTTGAACTTTCCCGACGAATACCGGGACTCATATATGAGATATGAGGAGCACTAACCGCTTGGAAGCGTGTTGGCCTCTCTACTGCATGTTTTGCTTCCTTCTAACTTTGTGTTGTTTATTTGCGTGGGAGGTGACGCCCGTGAAACATCGCCCCGCTTATCGTGACGTCCTCGGTGGCCACCTCGTTCTCTAACGATCGAAAACTTGCTTTTTTTGTGGAGTGGAAGGGAGTCTAAATACGATTGCGTTCTGTCTGATTAATTTTACCACGCTCGCGGATGTTAGGGCCTAATAACGCTCCATTCCCCGAATCCCCTGGCGTGTGTGGTGTCTAACCGAGTGGCGCTGCATTGCGCCGCTCCTCACGACTTGCCAACACAAAATCTTACTGGTCTTGACAACAACGGTTAATGCAGCAGATCCATACTGGAGATTGTTAACATATATGATAAGTGAAATAGTCGTAATCACAGCGTAAGCAAACGTCGTAATTTTACTTCCCACAAAGCAGTGGAAGGGTGATATTAGAAGTCTTGAAAGAGTACTTGCTCCCGCTTGTTGATGCTATGCGTCGAACCCTCCTCGGACTCCGGGTACCTATATGCAAGTCTCATACCGTATTCTCCTCATAAATATTCTCCACCTATCGAACATTGAAGTGTCGTCCGCTCCCTTTACATTGGGTATAAATGGTGGTGTGAGTTGCCGTGCAAAGACCTGCTCCCATTCGACGTTCTTAAACCTGTCGAAATCGCCCCATCATCTCCTTCATGCGATGCTGGTTTACCATTTATGTTTCTTTATATCATCCGCACCATTCTTCAGACAACCATAGCGTTTCGTTCGATCGTGCACCAAAAGCCGCTTTATGAGATCCTTCGCTTTAACATCGAAATGACGAGGGAAGTCTATCTTTCCCGAGAGTATCTAAAGTGCTTATTTGATACCACTGACCCAGTCAACACTTCACCTTTTGGTAAATTCCGAAGGGGTTTTCATCGTAAAATGGCGGATAGCCAGCCAGCATCTCAAATATGAGAATTCCCAGAGCCCACCAGTCTACTGATTTTCCGTGCCCTGATAAAAATGACTGATGTTATTGTTGTTGCTGCCAACGACTGATAGCTGCTGTTACCTTTGGATTGAATGATTTCCGGTGCCAAGTATTCCGGTGTGCCACATAAAGTCCATGTTCGATCCTCTACGACTTTAGCGAAACCAAAGTCTGTAACTTTGACGTGACCTATGAAAACATGTTCATAACAAATATCATATTATCCACCATTCACCATGGCAATCGATAAGTAGGTTCTCCGGCTTCAAGTCTCTATAGATGATATTCATATCTGATCCGCGCAGGTTCGATTCCCCCCTCCTCCATTTTCTTACTGTGAAGGTACTGGAAGGCCAGAACAATCTCGGCAGCATAGAACTTTCCACTATCATTCGGCAATCTGCCTTCTCTTCGTAAATATGAGAAAAGCTCGCCACCGTTCACATACTCCATCAGCATGAAGAGCCGTTTGTCGTCTTGGAACGTTGTAAGTCTGAATGATTATAAGATAATGTGGATCAGAAAGGCGAAGCGACAACTCCATGGCTATGTTCTTTTATACAAAAGGTAATTAGATAAAATATTTAAAGTAACCCTGCTGGGGTTCGAACTCGCGTCCTCACAAATTAACAATAAATGGGTGCTCTATCATTGACAAGATCCTCTTCTCTGCCTTGACGTGTTCCACCTAACATGAGCCCCAGTCCCATGGTGCGTAGTCGACAGCCGCGTCGTCGTTTACCTGCTTCAACCGAATCACTTCGGACTTTTTCAGCATCTTCAGCGCCATTGGAGATCGGTCAGATGCGTCTTTGACCTTCACAACGCGGACTCTTCCAAAAGTACCTGCTTTGCATCGTTCACGTCATTTTCTGACACCTCTAGCTTTACCGGTCCCCACCGTGGCTCGAAGATCGAATGAATCGAGGGTTAACTTTCGTCCATCAAGTAGATTCTTTAGATGAGCTATTTGGCTCTGAAATGATGATGCGCCACTGCGCCACACAATTGTTGTCGCCTCCTTTCGTTACATTATCGCCGTTATCCGCGGAAGGTGAGTCTGCCCCGATGCTGCTTTTAACTGAAAACACCACCAGCTTCGATCACCCAAGCACCAAAGCAGGCAGGCAGCTTTTGAAGATTCCGAAGAATCGATACGCAAAGTCAGAAAGAAGCCAACTCACGTGGGGAGAGGCCTCCTCCGCTTTCGGTTGATTTAGTCGATTTCTTTCTGCCAAACATTATGGAGGAGACTCCGTCACCTTGACAAGGCAAACGACAACCACTGCCAAAATACACTACGACTGTTAACGGATTCTGTCAGCAACACTCAGTTGCGACGCAAGGTGTCCACTGTAGCAGAGCTGGTGTAGCTCGGATGCACACTCCGGAGGCTAATTGACAACTAAATGGCAAATGAAATTGAGAAACGTATCTCAGGCAATTGTGTTGAGGAACAACAAAAACTATTCAATGATCTTCAGTGACTTTTCAAAACTCACAGAGGCAATCTTATCATCCCTGAAATGATGTTAACACTGTTATTTTTCTGACACCTCTAGCTTACGTTTTAGAGAAGCACATATTCCGAATTGCCCCTCGCTCATGAACGGGTATCGTCATCACTTTCTGTTGGGAGAATGTCTCAAACACTGCAACACCGCCAATATAGGACCCTACCATTCATGAAAAAACGCGCGCCACGAAATGTTCAACTCACCGCTCTTGTCCGTGGTAGTTGAGAGAACAAAGCTTCTGTCGGCTGATATAGCTAACGAAGGATTATCATACTCATCAATGTCGATACCATAGTATCTAAGAAATCAACCTGTTTTGTATCTTCCGCGCTCGAACTGAAGATACCCTTACGTTCGAATAGGCGAATGGTGGAAAGCTCGGAACAACAAAAGTTTGTGAGCGTCAGTAGCGCAGAGGATGAACGTGTGACCGTCCATGGACCAAGACAACCTGGCAGCGGAGGGAATCCAACAGGCACAAGTTCGATCCCCAGAAAGGGCGTTTTTACATATCGCGAACTCTGAAGCTGACATGACGATCCAACTTATGAGGATTCATCGAAAAGTCTCCAACACTCTTTAATGTCTCACCCGAATAGTAATGCATGTACCTACAAAGTTAGCCAAGTTACGGAAGGAACGGTATGCACGCATGCACACAACTACTTACGGATCGTTCTCAATCGCCATGGCCAATACCGGCTCATCGCAATCTAACCAAGTAGCAGCAGACACTGGCTGTGCTTGTCGAAGCATTCCAGTCTTCCTCCATTCGAACTCTGCCAATGCAAAAAGCGCGCGCCATCAATTTATCAACAAGCCACCTCCTCACCTTCAGCGCCCTCGACTTTGATTCTTTGATAAAACTGAACAGTCATATCTCGGCAAGCACTGAATAATAGTAGCTCGCCATCGCCCTTCACTTGTGGACAAAATTGGACACGTAGGACCTATCAGCGTTGAGAAAATGCAAGATTGCAAGATTTCTTCAAACAGCAGATGCTTTTACATGAGTTTTAGTGGGATGAGATGACCTTCCAAGCTCCTTTCCGGTGCATGCATCGAACACTAACTGAAAATAATAAAAGTAATTGAGCTCATCATCATCAACAACAACTCTATATTCTCCGATCGGCCCTCTAGACAATCATACCACCATTTTCATAGCCTACTGAGAATACCCCAAGTTTGATGGAATCATTTCAGACTAATGCCACGTGTACAAGGCTCTCAGCGATGGTAATGAATTGTGACAAGCGGATCTCGGGAGACTACTTATTCAATATTTATGAAAATAAGTATAAAGACATTCCAACAGCAGCGACAAATCTTCGATAGGGAAACAACGGCCTCGACAAAATGTTGATTCATTTGTGGATCTAAAGTTCCCGTCCAAGGCAGCATGTCAGGATCACTTACCACTTCACCTCCCATGCAGCCAACAGCTATGAAGGCACCATCTGGGCTCCAGTCTAGGGATAATACCGGAGATGGGGCACGGAAGGTTAAGCCAGTGGGCTCTAGACCGCCTGTATCTGGAAATAAATAAACTTACCACGAGTTCAATGCCCCCTTGTGGAGGAGCGAAGGCGCGCGTGAAACAGCTATTGTGTCAACGACAAGTCTTTCCCGTGCGGACAGGTGGATCTCTAAGAATCTGCTGAACTCCAGTGTTACTTTTCTTCAAACGTCAATCTATTTCTAAAGATACGGAATTACGAGCATGATGATGATAAACGGTAGAGGAGTGGATTGGCTGACTAAAAGCCAGCAGCACAGCCGGCCGCAGTCATGAGTATTGATAACAGGACTTAGTTTTCCTTACTTTCCGAATCATTCCACATTTTAACTTCCCTATCAGCACCCCCAGTCACCAAGAAGGAGGCATCTGTTGGGTTAAAAACAACACTGGTGGGATTGGCTCTGGCTCCATGGGGAGCAGTCACCGATCGAACTGACATGAGATAATAATACACCTAAAGGTACCGCGCAGGTTCGAATCCCCCTACCGACAGCGTGAGGTGTCACACCAGGCTCTCTGACGATACCCTCGAGAAGGTCCTCAGTGCCCCCCTCTGAGTCGTCCATGTCACCGTAGGTGGCGTACTGCACTGAGTACCTGAGGACGGGTACAAGGTCGAGGTCCTTGTACGGAAAGCTGCTGTATCTTCTTATTACCACATATCAATTGCTCTGTCCAGGACGCTGCAGTCGCTGTTACCCTCAGTAAAGTCAACACCGGACTCCCGCTGTAGAGTGGCGAATGCCTCCAAATACTCATGTTCCATCAGATACCTTAATGCATATTACTGGAGAATATTCGACTATTTTTGTGGCGCGTGACTCATACTCATCTTCATGCTTTGATAAATTGAATTATCTATATAGCTATTCTTCGTGTTTAGAGGTAATATATAGAACAGTAGTAGTAAAGTTCATTATCCTATGCTAGTGTCACACAGCAATATTACTAAATATTAGAAGTAGACACATCGCCACATTACTATGTAAAATACAAGACTATATATCATTACAATATATTGAGTAAGAGGATCTATTCAACCAACTTGACACATGCAGTACCGTGGTCTCCATGCCTTATATGCCTCATCTCCCCCCCAACTCACTGGAGAATGGCTTGCAATTGAGCATTCTTCGGCCTTTGGATGACGCCACTCTCGCTCGAAGAGGGAATAGATGATGATGCTAGTGCACCACCTTCGACGATGATCTCTGGTTTGATGGTGGTCATTAATAGGAGAAGAAGCTAACAAGCTGCGAGATAGGTTCTCTGTATCAAGCACGCAACAACCTAAGATTCTTACAGACAACTTTTCATGGCTATGGAGTGAACACTAAAAACGCCTCTTCCAAGAATCGATCCTATGCGTTTTCCTCCACCCCGGCGGCTTCTTGCGCACCATCCGTAACCTCCTGAGCTGCATCAGCTGCAACTTCCTCTTCAACAGGGCCGGGTGAGGCAGCCTGAGCAGCTTCGTGAGACACTCGCCACGGCGAATCAGAGCTTACCTCATCATCTACTGCCTTCACATCCTTCTCAGCTGCTGCCTCGTCAGCCAGCTTCCCCTCATCGTCAGCCTCATTCGCTTCAAATTCATCATAGAGTTTGTGAAGTGTCTTCTCCCTGAGTCCTCCTACCATATTCCCTCGCGCCTAATCGGGACTAATAGTTTAAATAGCAATTGGATTCGCCGGTCACTTTAGTTTTGATCGCCTGTGTTTGATAATATATTTTCTTCAACTCCTTCTCGGTTGTCCCCGGGAATTTACTGAGATCATCGTGAAAGAATGCTTCACAGACGTACATGAACTCCACCAAGTCCAGCGAGCCAGCGCTGTCCTGAAGCAAAAGATGCAACGTGGGGGGATCGAACCTTCGCCACTCCCCACTACACCGTCGATCGCTCTACCATTCAGCTACTGAGCTTGCCTTCTCGGATACCGCAACCAGTTCTGTTATATCAATCCTCCCCTCCCCCACTTACAATATCCCTAGCTCCACATAAATACCTAACCTGCGCCTGAGCTGGCTGCAACTTCCCATTTGATGTGGCGATTTCCGCAAGTACGCCTTTAACATACCTGCAGCAGACAACTGGCAGTAATGCGGAGATCAGGACGAGCATCAAGGTTTGGTTAATGTCACGACATTTGATGACACGGCAGCTCTCAAAGGGCTACAGGTCATCCGCTGAAAGCAGCGAGGCGAATTCAGATCGGTATCTTTTCCCGTAGCAGCAGATGTGAGCTTACGGTTGATTACTTGACTGGAAGCTTTCCCTCAGCATCTTTCCCTTCGGCCTTGTCGAACTCAGCTGCATAAGCTGGGTATTTCTCACGGTAACTAAAGGACGCCGAGTAGACGATGAAATGAGCAAGTTTTAGGACACACCCGTCCTCGGTGATCCCCTCCTCCTCAGCAGCACCCTCTCCTGCAGCATCGGCCTCGTTGCACAAACCCTCTAAAACTCCACTGCGGACCCCTCCAATCTGACAGGAATTAAAATACCATCCCTGGGAATCGAACTGGGGTGCAATTAATCAGGCCATCCACATGGGTTTTCAAACTTGATGACGACGATGCTGGTCACTTACCAAGTAAGAGCGTGCCTTCGCCTTCAACGCGGACTGTCCCTCAGCTAACTGGTGATACGCTGTAGCGTCCAAGTTAGGGAAGCTCGATAGGTCCTTCTTCACGACTGCACCGGCGCATTTGTAGAACTCCGCGAAGTCGACGGGAGTGCTTCGCTCAGTCTGAAAAATTCCAGCGATGCCGATGATGCCAGGAAGTTGCGCCACCTCCACGTCCAAGGTGCCCAAATAGAGCGCTTCGCACTGGCGGTTCATGATGCCAGGGTTTAACGTTTTTAACGCCTTTCGGAAATGTTGATAATCTAACGCAGCCGTTGAGCCGCTGTCCGCACAACCTGATAAGCAATAGAGCGTGGGTTCGATCCCGGCATGTTGCATATGAGATACATTCGTCAAATATCCTTGTCCACTCAACATTCCTGCTGCGAAGATCCTCGACCGTTTCACCTTCTGCGCTCGCCGCACCGACTTCTTCGACTACAGCTTCTCCTCCCTGATAGCAAGACGAACCTCCTCCACTGGCTCAGCGTAGCGTCCACCTCCTTCGTGATTGGCTCCATAGCTGGTAGGTCCTCTTTTGCCTGGTCGGTCACAGTTGGGGTTACTTCATTCCCAGTCTGAATATATTGACAGTATGTTAAAGGCATTGGTGCACATTACAACCTGCTGAGTATCTTTTATGTCTCCTTCTGCTGTTGTCGACTTGGCAGTTATTACTTCATTCGAGTGTGTTTTGGCAGCAGAAGCCCCGCAACCCATACAGTGAAATTATATATCAAACACTTAAGACTGTCCGGAATCTCCCCTGCATGTTTTCCACCTTTGACCGTCCCTCGTAGATCCCCATTGCCAGCACCTTCACCACTGTATTCTCCCGCCTACCTTACACTGCCTTTTAACAAACCCCTTAGTAAGCTTCCTGGTAGACTGGAGACTTGGAAACTGTGCAAGACTATCGATCATCAGGGCGCGCGCTAATTCGGAACGCGCGTCCCAAAGTGTATGTGTTGCTACTTCTGTCCTGGATGAATTGCAATGGTAAGATATAGCTGATGCAAATGTTAGAGCCTGGCATCGCGCAAGAGCTCTACATTATGGTGGCAGGTCCTCGGGGACAAAGGGGTCTGTTTACTCGCACAGTTGGAGGAACTAGAGCAAATTCTACAGCGGTCATCTGACTGTGAGTATAAGTGTGAATGGGGAATAGTGTTGGGCGCCGCAAGCAATTCTGGTCCATCATCGTCACAAGGGGGACGGACGGAAGGGAAGTAGCGTAGGGCTGTAGATCGCACGTGCATTCATTTTTGGCTGAAGCAAGCGTACTTTCGTGAGATGGGCTGAGCGGATAGCGTCTGAATGAAAATCTGAAAGGAGAGGAATTGCGTAGGAGGAGAGGAGAGCAACATGATATTGTGTATTGTTCAGTCAACGACGATGAAATAGCTTCGGGGATGTATACGCCACCCATCCGGCGACTAGGAAAGCGTAAGTGCCTAAGTTGGTGGGCCTCTAGTAGCTTGGGGATGGCATAAATGGTTTAGGGAGCCTTTTTGAGGGGGATGGGGTGTTCAAGTCGGGTCTCGACATGGCAAAGCTCGAATTCAAAGCTAAACGGCTGGAAGAGATATTAGAGGTATTTAAACTGCCAAACTCGGGGGGGTGTATTGTTGGTTTGGGATGAGGAGATGTTTATAGGCCAAAGGCTTTGCTGATGACTCGGAGATTGTTGCGAAAGAATCGAACGAAAGATTCAAACTAGCTGAGTGATGAATTGCGAACGTATATCAAATCCATAACGTATGTGTAGGAGACTACCGAGCGACGAGATCAAAGAAGTCAGTGATCTAAGTAAAAAAGTGACCCAGATAGAGCTGGCCAGGAAAGAACAGGAGGGTGGGTATCGATGCCTTCCAACGATCTCGGTCAGTGCAATATAGTGATTATAGACACCAGTATAGAGGGCGTTATATTCAATACAGTCGCCCACGCCCCGGGCACGTCGAGGGTATTGATTAACACAAAACGAGCATTTGCACGCATGATCCCGTCGTTGGACTTTCACGTTCAACCGGCAATAGCTCAGTTGGTAGAGCGTCCGACTGTAGTGGTTAGTTATCGGATGGTCCCTGGTTCGATTCCGGGTTGCCGGATTGTTTTCGATGTAACGAGGTGTTTTGACACAACAATTGTCCCACAGATGAGATCAATAAACTGCGCCAAGAACTAGGCGAAGCCCTGCGGAAGATATCAGATGCTGAAGAGCAACGAAAACGGGAAGAGCAAGAGCGTCTAGTAACACATGAACCTCTACTGACGCCTCAACTGATCAATTCTCTACAGGTCCGTGAAGGATATGACCAGCTTCGACCTCCACCAGAGAATATCTACGATCTTCATATTCGACAGGAGGAACTCGAGCGACGTCTTCTGCTTCGGGAGTTGGCAAATAGTGACTCGGTAAGACAATCGCCCGCAAATGCGGAACCGTAAACCAGTTTTCAAGCTTTCTTACCACGTCGAGGCCTTCTGCTTGGCCTTTCCTCCAAGCGTAAAGACACTAAGGATATCATATTTTTAGCCAATGGACCGTCTTGAAGCCGAGAAGTACCATTGGATAACACATAAACTTAACTCGGGGCCCGCACAGTTCCAGAATGACAGTAGAGTCTAATTGATGAGGGTGTGTTGCAACGATCTTTGTCATAGAATGGCTCGACGAACAGATTGAAGAGTTGAAGCGGACTAGCTGTGAACGCGGAGATGCAGATGAAGAAGACAAACCAGAGATTAACAGGCTTCTGGAACTAGCCAAACGCCAGCGGGATACCATACAGCAGCGAGTAAACGCTCTGTAAACGAGTTTAGATTCTCAGATAGATAAAGGGTGACTAAATGTCGTTGTCTGTTAGAGAGCGGCGATTCATGCCAGACGGGAGAAAGATGACGTCAAAACAGACTCCCTTAAAGATGTTGTTTATCCAAATCAGTTTGAAGAGCTTATGTGAGTCTATAGCGCCCGAACAATCTGCGAAACGAAACTTATCAATCCTGGAAAGCTATATTAATTGTCAGAGTGCGGGCACAGGCCGAGAAGATGCTGATGACATCGGAGGAAACATTATTGAACAACTTCCTACGCTCTCGCAAGGTTAGCATCATCTGCATTGTCAAAAGCAATAATTGATATCAGGGTCGAGAGCTCGACCTGCCTATCACTGACCCTGTCGTGGAAAAGTCAATATCAACGCTTAAAAAGGATCGGAGGAAAAAAGCCAAGGTGAAGGCAGATCCGCTCGCCAGGTGAATAACAGTCACATAGGCGATGCAAGAACGAGACGGAATGGAGGACGGGACAGCAGTTGCGGGCGAGGCAGAATTTGCGGAAGGTGGTTGGATGAAATATGATCCCAGCGTGAGGGGGGATCGGTGAGATAAGTCTGCATGGTTGTGAAACATAGGTGACCAACCCTATGACACCGAGGGACCGGGAGATACTCGATGCTTTTACACGAGAGAAGGACGAATGGGTTAAGATGACTCTTCAGCATTGGGAAGAGGAAGAGAAGAGACACAAAGGAAATGGTGACTCTGATTCTGGTAAGTTTTGTCTTGTGCATTGTTGAATGTTTTCCATACACTATAAATAATCTGATGCTCTAGTTCGGATTGGATCTCTATCATCCGTTTCGGACCTTACCGTAAATGCAGTCTTGCAGTCTTGTCATCACTTATCATATCGCCTCACCGAGTCTACATTCATCAGTGAAAATATTATTGGATAAATACGATTTTCATTATTAATAATATCAATTAAATACAGTCTCATTTAGCTGCTTCACATTCAGAAGATGAGATTGTGTGTGATGAACTACCTCCCCACACAGCAGAAACTCCCAGGAGTGGTGATACCGCCGAAGCCATCGAAGAAGCTATCGATAAAGGCGTAGCAGATGAGGTTAATGCTACTGTTGCTGATTCACATGACGATGCAAGTGATGATAATGATGACTGATGATGTCTTATCGAATACTATCATTGTCGTGTTGCAGTCCATACTGGTCCTTCACTAAATTCTGATATTGACGACGTCGAGTTGACAAGCGTGTTATCCTTTGTTGAGGGGTGTATGAACTATGAACACCAAAGTCGCCTCATCACACACACACTAACATCATAAACATAAACATCTCATGCATATATTTTCCATCTTCGTTTAAGTCTGTCTTTTCTTTCGCGCACCACCCTCTACGCTTTTTTTTCTTTTTAAGGATGATTTTTTCGGTGTCTTCAGCTCCGTTTTCTCGTTCAATTCCTTAATCTTGCGGATCAACTCATCCTTCTTATTTGCGAAGAATTCTGTAATCCAAGATATTCCTTTACCTTCTTTAATCAGAGCTTTGGTGATTAGCGTGCACTTCGCTAGCCTCTGTTGCGCCCCATCACGAAAGGTAAACGCGTAGGCGTTCAGCGATGTAAGAGTATCTTTGCTGAGTAACTTTGTAATATCGAATTCAGCTAGGTGTTGTATATCTTGGCTTTTGTCTTCGGGCTTTCCCATGTAACTCCATATGCTTGGGCTACCAACATATCCGATCGAAGCGATAACTTTCTCACCAGAAAAGTCTCTAAAACATTCAGGCTGAATGTGGACAAATGCGAACAGACTTCATTTCCTACATCAAAGTTTCCTGAGAGCTTTCTTCATCATGTGCATTCACAGCTGATATACCCATGTTGTTGTTAGGAGTAAATGTGGCCAATATCCTCGGACTGTCTTGCTTGATCACGCACTTACCATTGGCGTAATGGGTTACGGTTTGTGGGTCTGTGTCACGGATGTCTCCACCGAACGATCTAATTGACCCCTCATCATCCTCAGACGAACTTGCCCATTTCCCCTCCAGCTCGCCTTTATTCCTCTTATAGTATCTTTCGTAAGACATTGGCGGCTCGGGAGGCTTGGACTTCGACAACTTGTCGGCCGTTCCCGACACCTCTTTTTTGTCGATTTTTCCCTCCCTCAATTTGGCCATGGTCTTTATAAGTTCGTCTTGCTTCCTTCTAAAGAAATCTCTCATCCATTCGATACCAGGTTTTCGGTCGATAGAAAGTTCCTCTGCAATGACCATACATTTCGCTTTCCTCGTCTCGTCATCGTCAAATTCTTTCAGACTATTCGACTTCAGCGTTTGGAAAAGAGTCTTCCCGAGGTCGTTAGCAATTGAGAACTCTCGTAATTTCTGCATGTCCTCGGCCTTGCTCTCTTTGGTGCCAGCATACCACACGTGAGCCCCACTCTCTTCGTCATCAACGGAGACGAAAACCTCTTCATGAGCAAAATCTCTGAGAAGATCCCCGAGTGAGTTGGATAATAATCACTAATAGCGCTGCTGCTTACATCCTCCAACTAGCTGTCGGCTTCACGTAATCAGTCACCTGTATCTTAGATATTCCAAGCTTCTCACAAGGAGTAATTGTAGCGGTGATGTGGGGCTCCAACTGCTCGAGAACACAGTCCTCGTCAGCGGCTACGGACGTCACCTGAACACTCCCGCCGAATGGTGATGATGAGCTCTAGGATGAGCAGCAGCTTACCCCTTGTGCGTTCGTATGTAGGGTTCCGGATTCGACGAGATCCAAAGCTACAACGATTAAGAATATTAAAGCGAAGCTCATTCAGCAAAGCTATATCGGAACTTCACCACAGCAAAGGTATAATTACAACACGACAAAGTAGTAAACCGAAAGCACGTGATTTAAGCATATGTGATAATGAAAACTATCTTTCCAACGACACCGTTCCTCTTTCCATTGCATTCGCTGGTACGAATCTGCCAGTTTGCTCCGCTATGGTTTGTTGAACACCTTCGAGATTGGGTTGGTATCTGCATGATCATGATGCTAGTGTCTGATAATACTTCTCCATAATGGAGATTCTCAATGGCAAAATTGATTGCCTCGGAAGAGCGATGAAGGCAAGTACGTGAATGCTGGTATGAAAATCTATGGTGCAAACTGTGTGGGAAGATCAGACTTTGTTAAGGTATTTCACAATACTAAGAGTTTTAAGGTAGGTTCCGGTTTCGGATGAGCTTGTGCTACATCTACCGCTATGCTCATTTCGCATCCCGTGGTGGTAGGGGCACCAGAGACTCATCTAGCATCATCGGCCAAATGTGCTCCTCCTGTTAGCACTCAAATGTCAGGTATCTCCACCTTGTCATCAACTTCCCGAATGTTTTTGCAATTGGTTATTTTTTGGAAGCTGTGAAAAATAAAAAATGTCTCACCAACTCACCCTTTCCACATAGCCAGGCATAATATGCCCATCACTATCATATACACGCCCACTATAGCGTATAATAATGTAAATTGAACAAGAGCTAATGATCCTTGAAATACATAGAATAATCCACGGCCCCATAATAACGTCAAGAACTTGGCGTACTCGTATCTGACCACAGTTGCCTTGTCGTCGTCCTGGTGTGTAAAAGGGTTAGAGGAACCACTTCCTGGATCGAAGGTCGCTAATACGAGAAGCATGTAGGTCGTAGGAAGCAATAACAACGACATCACGGCAAAGTGAACGATAAAAACTCATGGACTTAATTAGCAAGAGGACAAGCCTGAAAAGTAGTATACCCACATTTTTTCTTGCCAGCGAACTCTTTCTTGAAGTAGTTCTGGATTGGCTTCTAGTATGCATGTCACCACACCAAACAGAAATTGATATCTACCAGAATACCTCAGACGTCATTGGCCGTCGAACTAGCCACCATTACGCATTGCAGAGGTAGTCGATCGGGTGAAGAATTGTCGAAAATATGTTTAACACGCCAATAGCACCGGTTAGTGTGACCCCCAGGCCGCCGACAAAGCATAGGACTCTGAGCCCGTTGGGCCCTTGCTGAATGTAGTGATGAACCTGATGATGCAGCCTGTTTTAACAACAAGCTTTATTCCTACTTGAACTAGTCCTTGTTGTGCAGCATTTGACGCTGCCAAGAGGGTCTGTCTTCCCATTTCGAGTGCAACCTATGGTCTATACTAGTGATAGTAATTGTTATTCATTTACCTGTCCTGTGGCATCTCTAACAGCAGGGTTCACGGCGCCACTGCTCCCCGGCATTAGTACAACAACAAGCGAACGCGGACCGCCCTCGGAAGTTAGATGCGCTCAGAAATATCGATTAAACGGCGGGCGAGAGGTTATGGAAAATGCGCTTGCGTACGTAACAGTCTTAGCCGTTTGTTAGAGAGATGTTTAGATTAATATTATACATACTAACCCTACAGAGTCTAAGGGCATCACTGAGCCACCAGGTAATCTGTCAACGTCATTGTTTCCTATTAATTGCATTTTATATAGGTTCCTTCGGATGGTAATGTTACTTGCTCCATTAACAAAGGTGGCATGGACTTCCACTTTAAGCTTGATCCTCATTACGGTGTATCTACGACACGTTATGCTGATCTAGCAACTGGCTTGTATATCTACTTGTAAGACATCTCTACCAGTAGTATACATCATCATTCTACTATTTCAGCTCACGTACCGATAAAACTGTCGAATTTGGATGCCAAACAAGGAACCAGATAGGAGAAGTGCTGACCAAAGGCGGCAAGGATGATTGGGATCAACTCGAAGACGTTTTCCCATTGAAACACTTGTCCTCTATAACGATCGATGCTTTCAAAAGATTCGCCCAATATCCAAATACATGCCCCTCCGCGATCAATAAGCTTTTGAACGATCCGCCGCCGGACTACAAGTCGTACACAGGCTCACCAGCTTGGATTCAGAAAATTTACGAGAGTATGGCGGACAAGCTATCAGCTAGACACGCTAATTTTAGACAGCAGTCTTGCAGAAAAATAAAGCGATGATAGCTCTAATGCCATGACTTGCTGTTGTTGTCCTGTCGTTTGAGATGTTTGTTAATAGTAGGTTTAATTATATAGGTGAATTAACACAAGCAAATGCGCTTCCAGAAACACTACGAAAACACACAGCAATCATGGAGCCTCAATTTCGCCACAGTCTGTGATAACAACATCCTCTCGAGGCTTACCATCTGAATTAAAGAGTCACGAGCCTGACAGATTGCTCTTACGATTCGTTCCAACGGCCTCCATTTTCTTGACCACATCCAAACCGTCCACGACTTTACCGAACACTGTGTGTTTGCCATCCAGCCTGATTATATAGGAATAACTGATAGAAAAAGCGGATATTTACCAAGGGCACGGTACAGTTGTTATGAAGAATTGGCTACCGTTAGTGTTTGGACCAGCATTTGCCATGGACAAGAGGAACGGCTGAAATGGGAAGGGGTGCTCGACTACTTAACGCGGGTCCAACCTCGTTGTGTTTGAGGTCGAAATTCTCATCTTTAAACTCGAAACCGTAGATGGATTCGCCACCGGTACCATTGCCCTTAGTGAAGTCACCTCCCTGAGAACCATTGAAGAAAGGGGGCTGGTAACGAACTGAGCTCACCTGTATCATGAACTTTGGGATGATACGATGCATGTGGCAACCTTTATAATGGAGAGGCTTATTGGAGAGTCCAATGCCCTTTTCGCCGGTGCAAAGGGCCCGGAAGTTCTCGGATGTTCTCGGGCAGACATCTGAAAAGAAGCAAATCGAACAGGGATCGAATGACTTGGTGACACATACGCGGAAAGAGGAATGATCAAGTGAAGTCGGAGATGTTCAGACGAGCAAACTACTGTTGAGTGCGATCATCAATCTCCAACGTAACACCGACATTGAGTAAGCCTTGGGGCGGGCAAGTGCCATGAGAAAAGGAGTGTCACCAAGTAGTATGCGATTGGTTTTATTATGCACGTATGCGATCCGGGCTTACCATTAAAAAGCATAAATTCAACTCTACCAGCTGAGACTTTTCCTATTTGGATATCGAAGAACACTCGAGGTCTTGCCAAGCGCGTAAAGCTGTTTCTTAGCATAATGGATGATGGGAAGGGGATGAGAAATGAAAAATGGTAAACGTGCATCAAATGTTACGGGACGAAGTTGTGCCCAACAGTCACGCGCCATGAAAAACCTTTCGGCCCGTATATAACGGGACAGCTTCTGTGCTACTATTGTGTT
>JAAPAO010000341.1:10443-37876 GCA_013115145.1 Perkinsus chesapeaki | reverse complement strand
AATGGGACAAGCTGGCACAAAGAATATAAGTCGGACTCAGCGGAGCGAAGCGCTTCACGAGTTCCGCTTACAGGCGGAAGCTAGAATCGGACCGGCCTTGACTCTGCAGTGTCGAGTGCATCCCGACCAACATGAGCAGATCGCCAGACCTGAGGATTTCGTGCACGTCCGAGATGGCGGATGCCGATTGCCCTGCCGGCAACTGCTGCAACGGTGTGGCCATCGCTGTCCGCTAAACTGTCATGTCTTCGATCACGACAAGGTCGCCTGTGGGAAGCCATGCAACAGAACTAGGCCGATAGGCTGCGGGCATCGATGCTCTCATCTTTGTTGGGAATGCACGAGGTCCGGCTCGACACCTGAGGATCCCTGCCCTACACCATGCAGTGTGCTAGTGCCTGTGAGGCTGAGCTGCGGTCACACCAAACGAGTACGATGCCATTACCGTGAAGATGAGGTAGAGCTGAAATGTGATACGAAGGTCACAGTGGCTCTGAGGTGCGGGCATAGCCTAGCTGTCCCATGTCATCGAGCACAGCAACCGATCTCGCAGCTGGAATGTGAATTCACTAAGAAGGTCGTTCTCGAGAGTTGCGGCCATGACGTCATACAAAAGTGCCATGATGTCCCTAATTGCACTCACGGTTGCGGTGAGCAGCTGACCTGTGGCCACACCTGTCCGAGGAAATGTTATCCTCCACACGGGCATGACAGAGTGGAGTGCGAGGAAGCCTGTGAAGAGATCCTTACCTGCGGTCACTACTGTGATGAGCGCTGCGGCAAACCGCACACTCGCCTCTGCCAGGAAGAATGCGGCATTCAATGCCTGCATGGTCACATGTGCAGCAAACTTTGCTATGAGCTCTGCGTGCCCTGTCGAGAGCCTTGTCCCTGGCGCTGTCCTCACCATCAATGTTCGAAGCTCTGCTGTGAGCCTTGTGATCGTCCGCGTTGCGAAGAGGCTTGTACGATGGAGCTCGAGTGTGGCCATCAGTGTCGAGGTGTATGTGGTGAACCGTGTCCTATATGTCCGGTTTGCTATGGTGATGTTACTTGTGGTATTTCATTCGAGGAGATTGGCACTGCTATTGAGGAGGGCGATGAGAAGATATATACCTTACCGGAGTGCGGGCACACATTCTTCTTGGACAGCTTGGACCAGTAAGTCCTCGAGAGGCTTGTGGATATGGGTGGGGCTGCGCATGAGAACATCTAAAAGAGTATCCAAGGCCCGCATTACTAATCCGGAAAGAAGTTACTAATGCAGCATTAGTAACTTCTTTTTGCCCTTAACTCTCGTCTTAATCTTCTATAAGCAAATACTTTAGTATCTTAACAGAATAGGTTTTCTTTCCGGTGCTCGTTGGTTCCACTTGCCCTCCCAAATCGCCTAACACTACCTTGAGCAACTGGCACGAGGGAAAGAGTGGCGAGTCGCCGTGGTATTGAAAGATATTTGAGCTCTCAGAGCCGCACCCTCTAAACAGCCATCGCTATCGTAGAGGTCGATATCACATATTAATAATGCCTGCAACCTTATTAATATATTCCTCCTCTTCCTGCCCCCGTAGGTATATGGAATACAATCGCACACGTGACGAGCATCAGGCAATTCATCTGAGAGATTGCCCAGTGTGTCGGGAACCAATCTTCACAGCGCCAAGGTAGGCGATATCTTTTCCCTTGTTAGTTCTATTCGGTGTTATCTTCACATCTTATCAGTTGTAGAATTTGAAACATACACGTTCCAATATTGAGCCTTGCTCTTTGTAACGCTTCGACACTGCCGGTCAGGGATCGACCGGAATCTCGCGGAACTCCCGAACACCTGCTGGAAATACGAAGAGTAACTCACTTGCTAATAGCTCATACAACTCATTGAACAACCATTCCAATGAACACGCGATATGCGGTAGGTGGGCGGCGGCAGTCCAACTCGCCCGCCCGACCTCATCGCACTCTAAAGAATCTACGTCACAAACACGGCAGTCATCCCGAGTAAACTTGGTCCACTACGTTAACCCTCATTCTCAGCTTCACTGTCGCCCGCCAAATGCGGTCGTTATCAGATACAGCAACATCATCAAGGATCGAATCGGCTTAGTGACGAAGGTTAAAGAGAGACTTATCATCGCCTCGAGAGAGCTCACTCTACAAGAGCGTCGTGAGATCAACTCAGCTATGCAAGCCGAGCGTGGCGTGTTGGGCGCAGCTGCTGGGCATTGGTATGCCTGTCCCAATGGGCATCCTTATTTCATTGCCGACTGCGGCGGGGCTAATCAGATCACTCAATGCCCGGAATGCAACGCTTCGATCGGCGGCAGATCATATAGGATGGAACAAGGTAAGTGGTGTACCGTTGAACTGCGTTTTTTGAATGCAAAATTATTGGTTTGATTACCGTTTCGACATGCTCTCTCCAGGTAACCGTTTCATGGCCAACTTCACCGGTGAAGATGCCGCTCCTCAATGGCCAAACCAAGGCGCATGATGGATAACCAAGACACTGATTGATATAGATTCACTTTTTTATTTTTCTCATTATCATTTTAGTGTTGCGCGCCTACACTTGTCAATCTACGGAGGTCAGAGTGCTTCAATACTTGTGTTTCCGAACCGAGTGTGTTGATCGAGATTTTTCGACTTCTGTTTGCACTCCATAGATTCTCGCCATCGCTCGGTTCATCCTTACCGACTGGCCATTGCCTGTGGCCTGTATGATCCAACTTGAAGCGTAACTCATTTGTATACATTCGTTAGGTTACTGATTGGTTGCATACAAGATTCTGGGAAGCTCGGCGATGGCTAATCTGCCACCTAACCGCTTCCGGAATTTCCGTCAATAGTCTCACAGAAATCTCTACCCCCAGTAGGAGTCTGTTTTCATCTCGGTATGCCAGTTCCTTGCCACTACCATGAAGCTGGCGAACGTTGTCCCCACGGTTTGTCGTGCAAGTTCTATCATAACCCTCGAAGGGGGGCAGCCCTGATCCGCTGTCAGTTTTACGATCGCGGACATTGCACTCGTGGCCAGGCATGTCAATTCCTGCACTCTGACAAGAAGTCGCCGTGTCATTTCTTTGCTCGTGGCAAATGCAATAATGGTTCCTCGTGTCGGTTTGCTCATGACGCCGATCCTTCTAAACGTGTTTGTCATTTTTACCAGAAAGGTGAGTGTAATAAAGGTGAAGGCTGTCCTTATTTACATCAAATACGTGAAGTTGGTGAATCCAATCAAAACAGTTATGACGAAGTTATCGACTCCCCCAAGAAAGCGGCGATTTTCTTGGAGCGTTTGAGTCGCCATAAAGGGGATAAGTTCTGCCTGTCAGCCCTATTCGACCAAAAGGAGCCCTTGAGGAACTTCATCTGCCTTTTGGGTGTCTGCGAGATGGGAATGCTATTTGATTTGCTGGCAAGATGTGGAAATGCCGACGATGAAGAGAAATACGAGGCGTTGTTACCTGTTCTCAATTACTTATTGATCGTTCATTCTCACAAATATATAAGGGTTATCTCCAGAGAGACCGACTTGATTACTTGCGCGAAGGTGTTGGTTGACTTCGCCAGAGTAAACCAGGCGATGGCACAATACGTGCCGCTGAAGGAGCTGAGGGGGAGAATGAAGACCTTGGGGATTGAGAATGAGATTTTAGAAGGGTTATTGATGAGATTGAATACTTATAAAACTAAGAGGCCCAAGAGTGCTGTAGCGAGTGCTGCTATTCTGAGAAAGATGGATGAAAATTTCATCATGAAATGATATTAAAAGATATTATGATTGATTGTGGCGTACCTCGTAACTGTGCTGGAAGAAATAACTGATTTATACTAGTGTGTTACTAGTGGCTACTATTAGTTCTTGAGTTTTGCCTGAAACGGCTGAGGCATCGCGGGTTCGATGCCTAGTAGGGTCGTTTTTGATAAGCACCGGATGTCTCAATAGGGCAGCTTTCATGGGATATGCCATCCGAGCTAGCACAGTTGTCAACTGGAGGCTTTTCTATGCCATTCTGCATGGTTCTACTGGAAAGTTATATCAGCACGCGTGCGTTGAAGTCTGCACGCATGCGCAGACGGCACTTTCTTCTGTTGAAGAGTCAATTCCGCCCCTTAATAGTGACTCATTCCCGAGTGCGATTTACATTGGTTATAATATTCTATATGCCTGCTTAATCGCCTCAACGGGAATTCTTTGATTTCTTGTCGGCCATCTTTCCCTTGCAGATTTCATAGTATAATTCATAGTAGAAAGATGGACGACGCCAACGATATAAAGTTTATAACTTGCCTGTCGATGATGAAACCATTCACTGCTCTCAAAAGTTCTTCGGTCCATGCTTCGCTCCGCTGCCATTGTCTCTAGGATCTTTCAGATCAACACAGTCTTCTAGTTCTCATTCGACCTTGAGGCTCCCTTGCGTCCAGCGGAGCTTTCATGGACTTTCATATTGAAGATTTTTAATTCTTCCAGGCGATTTCAGTGTCGTTTTTCAGATCTTTAAATTGATTCCGGTTTCCCAGATTTCATTTCTCCAGCTCTTATGGCTTCATCTGGCTTCAATCGTATTCTAGCCGACCGTGAAAATGACCAGCACGCTGATAACATCCACGGTGTCTCTCCAGTGGACAAAGCTCTAGTGATGGAGAAAGTGCCAATATTCTCAGTAAGCGCCCTCCGGGGATCGAACCTGGGATCGTAGGGTGTTGAATTCAGCGTAATGATATCGATATTGGAATGAAGCTGGGAAGCGGGAAATTCGGGAATGTCTATGTGGCCAGGTGAGTTTTGTGGCGCGCAAGAATTTGTAGTCATACTTAGGGAGAGGAGGAGCCACTTTGTGTTCGCTTTGAAAGTCCTACATAAGAAGCAACTGATCAAGGTGAGGGAATTCCGTGGCGAGTGAAAGTTTCTCGTCTTCTCAGCATGGCGTGGAGCACCAGCTTCGTCGAGAAATCGAAATTCAGTCGCATCTTCGTCATGTAAACATCTTGAGGTGAGCTCCAAGAATTCTTTATAGTGCGAAAGATATTTTTTGAGGTTGTTTAACTACTTCTGGGACGAGAAGTGTGTTTATCTAATGCTAGAAATGGCGCCCGGCGGCGAGCTTTACAAGATGCTTACAGAGAAGGTCGGGGAATCTTATTATTGCGCACTGCGGAGAATATCTTTGTAGACTCGGTTCTCGGAGGCGAGGAGCGCCTGGTACATGAGACAGATGGTGTTGGCTATCCAGTATTGTCATAAAAAGCATGTCATACATCGAGACATCAAACCGGAGAATATCTTAATTGGTATCTTGATCGCCGCCGCACTATAAAGATTTTCTCATCTCTGAACAGGGTTGAATGATACTTTGAAGATCGCGGATTTCGGTTGGTCGGTTCATGCCCCGAATTCGAGACGAGACACATTCTGTGGAACCCTGGTACGGTTTCTGATGCCGCCGCATTGCCGAAGCGACTTGACTTTCTTAGGACTACCTCCCCCCTGAGATGGTCGGTGCCCAAAAGCATGATTTTGGTGTTGACATTTGGGGCCTTGGGGTGCTGGCGTACGTTGGGTGGAATCATTCTTGCTTGGTTTTTTTACGTATGTGGGGAGTAGAGGACGTTAGTGGTCTACCGAGCTCCTCTTGGGGAATAAAGTGGAAGGGAGTTTCCTGGATCGCTGTCGAGGCAATTTCGCGACTCGCGCTTGAGTATTGTAATATCGATGATCATCGTCAGCAGTTGTTTATTGATAGGTAGATGAGGAAGTCGGTGCCTAATTCTAATATATCAAAGTATAGGCTTTGAGCTACAAAGATGCATTCGCCAATAAACGTTTCTGGCGTATGCTATATGAATAGTAATATAATGAGTATAATGGCACACTAAATGGATAAGAATTTGCCACACTTATTTAACTATAAATTTAAAGCAGTCAAATTTTTCATATTTTTATAAGAAGTTATAAGTCATCCTTGAGCGCGTACTAATCGTTATCCCTCCTGTGTAGTGAGCTTACCCTCAAACGGTACTAATATTAGCCCAATTTTCAGTTATGAATTCCTGGTTGGTTCCCCACCATTCGAGGATGAATCTAAGAAAGCGACATATCAGAAGATTAAAAATGTCGATGTCAAGTTCCCAAGCTTCCTCAGCCGCCAAGCCATCAGTCTTATTAGAGTAAGAGACCTTCATCAATACATTATCGGAACCTTAATGATGACACCTTTTTTTGGAATACGAAATAATTATGCGGAATAATTCTTCACTTTAGTCTGCGATTACCTACGTATTCTCCACTTTATAATGAGTTTGAAGTACCGTTCGCTCGGGGGAGGGGCGAGTCAGCAGGCAGGGCAGTGCTTACCTATATATTATATAATCGATATGTTATACTTGTAAACTATTTGTTAGCTGTACGAATAGGGTGATACCATTAATGATATTGAGTACAGTAAATGACATAGCTTGATGAAGAGTGATATAAGATAAGTCTGTTGCAACTGTCGTAAACGCCAGTGAGACTCTGACCATTGAGAGAGTTTCATATCGTGAACTATTAGGTTTCGGTATTAGTATTAAGCGTCTAGATGGCTTTGTTGAAACTGCATATAACTCAATCCGAATATTATAATATAAGAGTAAGGAAATGATACAGTATAATTAGACATTGTGTAAGTATGGCTAACTAACCAAGAGTTGATGTGGCCAGAAGCTTGTGATTGCACTTCGAGCCTTTGAAATGAGGGTGTGCATTGGAAAATGGCTGAAGGGGAACATATCTGCATTCTCCTATATGTTGGTGATGCCTGGCTAAGTCCAATTAATAGCCAATATAAACTAGCGGACTCGATCATTAATAAGTATATAAGGCCACAAGCTACTCTGGTGACGGCGATGGCGCTATTTGTAGTGTATTCAATTTATTCAGGGAATGCTTGTTAAAGACCCTTCTAAGCGTATGAGTTTGGATGACATCTTGAGGCATCCATGGATTAGGCAACAGTGTGAGCATCCGGAAGCCAAAAAAAGGTCAGTCAGTAATCTTTTCCGGCATTCATTTCCTCGTTTGGTATCATGTCAGTACCGTCGTTATTTGTGGAACATTGTTGAATAGATCAATATCAACGTACTCGAATGTATAATGATGCTCGGAAGGCTGCCTTAGTTGACATCTGAAATTCCCTCTAGAGTTGATCTTGAAACTGGAAAATTTCTGCCGTTTTTGGTAAGGCCAGATGCGGTGTGGCGTGATTGTTGTATTGAGTGTAGTTATAATGGTCATCTCGACACTTCATTTCAAGACTCTGTATCATATGGTCCATAACTGAATCTCAAGATTAGCGATTTCTAACTTGAATAGAATATGACAGGTTACGGGATAAACTTTAACATTATATATATCTCTGATGATTAAATGGTTCTTGCGGATCTACATCTTCTCGGACTCGTCCTTTACATGATGCGTCTATCAGGTGTTTGGAACGTTACGGTGGTCATCCTGACATCGGTGATGAAGCCAAGCCAACCGCTGCTAAGAAATTGAAGATTTAATTTATGAGCATTCGGTATATTTTGCATGATCGTTAATGAGTAACCCTTCTCGATGAGAATCTTTCGAGTTATTAAAAGTGTTATTACACGTCTATCACGAGCTAACCGTAAGAGTAACTCCCATTTGATATTACCACTCGAAGTAGAATTAGTCATGAAACGGAGACGATGTTACAACAGCGTTGAATGGCAAGGTCGAACCACGAAACGAATATAATTGCAGAATATATAGCATGCTGGTGTTCACATAGTTGCGCGTGCGGGCTTATAGCCTAACGGTGCTAACGGCTGAGTTAGACCACTCATTCTATGTGCCTCTACTGAGGGTATTTAGACCACATATTCTTATTCACACTGTACGCCAGATGTAACTAGTATCAAGAGAACCTACTCCCACTTGTAGCGACAAACCTCCAAGTAGTCATATACGGTATGGTTATGTTGAACGGTGACAACTTCGCCAGTCGATAATCTTGACATCTGTGAAACAGACACTTTTCTCAACGCCCTTGATCTTTTCAGCGGCACTCGCTTGCTCCTATGAAGCGCTTACGCGGAAGTAAAGAAGAAAGTTGGCCGTGAGTGTGTTGCGGGACAGCGAAATTTCACAACTGTACAAGGTGCTGCAAGCTAGCCGTGATTCAGTGAGTGTATCAAGCTTACTGATGCTAGAACTAAAGCAGCGATAAAAATTAACCGTAATCAGCCAGTATAATAATGATACTATAGTTTCTGTGGTTTAGATATTTTCGAAAATTTCCAAATGACCATGCGCGTTGTTGTTGCTGCTACTATCTTCGAAGCTGCTGTCGGGTTTGGTGGTGTAGCTTCAGAGGATGCTTTTGTTACTGGTGATTGCTGTGCGGATATGTGCATTCAGACCGATGGTTGTGAACAGTCATACTGTAAAGACAACGGTCTTTGTTTTGGTCTCTACCACAAGGGTGATTCCAAGTGCTATCAACCTGGTACTAATGCTACCGATTGTGATGATGCTCTTCTCGAGCCAGTCCAATGTGCTGAATATCCGATGACAACCTGCGAGGATGTCTGTAATGGTATCACTGGTTGCAAGGATTCAAAATGGGGTACTTATTGCAAGACGTGGCAGGATCCTCCCGTCTGCTTCGGTATCATCATTAAAAAGGATGGAAGTTTGTGTTTTGATCCCACCGATGAGGAATGTGTTGGAGAACCCTACGCTTGCGAAATGGTAACTGCTCCCCCAACGAACTTGCCCGAGACTAGTGCGTCCCCGAGCAACTTGCCCGAGACTAGTGCGTCCCCGAGCAACTTGCCCGAGACTACTGCCGCTCCCACTGATCTTCCAACTAACGAGGACTTGGCTGGTGACTGGTGTGGTGAAACTCCTCTTGGTCCTATTAAAGTAACACCGGAAGTATCTGGTAAGATCACGGTTTATGTTGCCGGTGAGACTTTCACTGCCGAGTATTATCTTGATGGTTATGAAATCGTTTTCACCAATCCTGATGAGAACTTGGCCACCTTGCTGGAACAGTTAGACTCTAGCCTTTATGCCATCTATACCTATGAGGGTGTTTACGTTGAACTTGTGAATGTCTTCAGTACTACAATTACCAGATGTTAGTTTCTCATTTTAAGTTGACTCTAATCTTTACAGTTGTTTGATAAATGGTATTATCTGACAATGTAAACTCTGTTGAATGAATTCTAGTATTCTAGAAAGTAATGTTTTGTATTTCAAGTCGCATGGTATGTTTGTTGCGTTGAATGCCTCGATCCACTTCGGCGATAGGTGATAGTGAAGTAGAGAGAGATCTCTACTGTATTTCGGGGATATAATATTAAGCTTTAAATATTTCGGTTTACATATTGTTCATGTCGATGCCTTCGTGTGATTCGTTAAGAACTAGAACATCACACGTGACGAGTAACAACAACATCGCTCTCTTGCGGTACATGGACGCAAACAAATGTTTTTGGCTAGCAGTACCTAACTTCTGTCACGTCTACAGCACTGTTTCCCGCATCTTGCGGCCCTTCGACTTTGTTATTTTTTGTTGGTATCGTGGCAGGCCATTGCGAAATCGCCTTTTGCAAATCTTTCTTACCATATTTTTATTGGACACTTCATTTAAACCATCAGCCAGAATAGTTACTGCAGTCTTGCATAGCCGGAATTGGGTCCTATTGTCGTAATACGTGGTATATAGTTTTGTGTAGGAGGGAAGGGGTATTCTTCTGTTCCTGTCCAGAAGCTCGGTCGCACTGACAGAGCAAAAGATTCGCAAGCGATACTGTCTGCATTTTACTACTCCTCTCTAGTAATCGAAGGGTGCTGGGCAGATCCTGCAGATGTGGGGACGGGTAAAGTACTGAGGCAATGACGGTGAACATGCGAGTTATAAACTAGATACGAAGTTATGTTTCAGCAACAGTTGTAAAGGCCAAAGTGTGATAACTTTTGATCCCAGGCTAGACAGAGGCGGGTCTTTTTGAGAACACGAAGATCACACCTAATAAGCGTCATCCATCACCATTACACAGCGTCGGCAGGAAGCAACTGCTGATTGTCAATTGATCGTACAAGCGTAAAGGAAGACTAGAATCTAGGAGGACGTGAGAACTATTGATGACCCATGAATTTGACTCACCCTAAAGGCTCGTCCCCTTGACAGTCCAAATGAATCATTTGAATGACTTTGGTCCTGGTTTCTGCTGCTCTACCACTGGCCCCCCCGCGAGAACTACGGGCCTCGTCAGCAACGGAAAGGGGTTGCACACGGAAAATAACGGAGCCAGTAGAGCCACTATCGACCATACAGACATCGGAGGATTCTTCGTTGAAGCCAGATGGGACCGTGACTGAGAACAATGATACGCTTGGTGACACGTTAGGGTGCTTAGTGCGCTAAGCTTTACCTTTGATTTCAGCGATAGCCACGCCAAAAAGGCTAAACGCGACAATATGCCATAGAGATGTCATTTCGGGTAACGCCAACGGTCGATTATGTGGATTTAGAAACCCGCTGACACAGCCGGCAACACTTAAGAATAGTGATCGACTCGAATGCCAAGACAGCTAATTCAATCGTTCTGGAGTGGGCTCGGAGTAAAAACATCCACCCCACTAGGGATCCAATTTCTCTAGCAAAGAAAGGCTAGGACGAGGAAAGTACCAGAAGGCTATCGCGAGTAAGGCGATCTATAACGACTTTTTGATAGAACATGCGTTACTCTAACGCGACGAAAAGACCAAAGCGAAACAATTTGCCTCGGAAACGCTTTTTTGAGCGCCTTCTTTGCAATGGTGCGAGCGAAAACGTCATGCTCCAACAATATAATTCCAGCAAAGGCGCCAACCAGCCAGCTTGGGACTTTTCTTATCAAACGAGCAGTACATGGTACAGATTAAACCACTCCCTTCTGCCCGAACGCGACGGTCAGGTGACGGCTGGCATGCGGTTGATATGGACTATAGCAGTTCTATGCCCTTCTCTTAATATGCAGAGATCTGGAGTAACCTGCGGCGCAGCTGCGACGGGTATAAGGCCATCGGCTGTGCTGTTTTTCCGAGGTGCAGCCTGGCATTCGTTATTCCGATGCTGAGTGGTTAACAAGATCAAACCGCAGTGGCACCGATTTTAATGACAGAAATATATCAGCCTTGTCGTTGTATAAGCTTATCCCTTGACTATTTTCGGAGTTGGACTTAGTGCTACATGTTCATGTGGCATGTTGTTAATTTTCTTAATGAGATCCATTGTTGTGGACAGTATACGAGTGGGAAGTAAAGGCTCGCTACTCGCACCTCGTTATCGTTCTACTCAAGAGAGCTCGATCTCGTCGGGTCGATACACTCCCTCTAAAACCGCGTAAGACTCTCTCTCGACTCGATCTTTGAACTATCGAGTTGATACGTTGCTATGTATGTTGACACAAATTGAATCCTTGAATTGATGCGATGAAAATAAAGGAAATGTTAGAACGCGCATCTCATCTTAAAAGTGATTCCCACCAAAGGGAACCCACCGAGACGACGCAGTTTGGATCGAAGAGGTTAATAGTGATGGCCACAAGCTCACCAAGGCGACATATTACTAAAAGGGAGATCGACCGAATCGCCGATGCAGTATTGAGCCATGAGAGCCGAGAGGACAGTGAGAATAGGATCGAAGCTTCCGGAGAACGTATCTTACGAAAAGCATACAAAAGCAGGCCTGGATCGGCACCTGCCGGAACTAGGATGGAGGATCATAGAGGTATATCAATGATACTAATCAAGGCAAATATCGTAATATTTAACGTATGAATCGCTCATATTCCGCTATATCAAATGGCTGCTTTGCTTTCTTACTGCTGAAATGGTGTACCAACGCCAAATCACTAGGTGGAAGTTCCACCGTGGAACGAAACTCGTCTTGCCTAACTAGCTCATTCCCGTTATAAAACGTGATATGAAATCTGAACTCAGCGATCCGGAAATTAGGATAAATTTTTTGAAGATTGAAGGCTCTCATTTCCTGCATAACCTTCAGGAAGTAATGCTGTCGCGAGAGTTGCCGACACTCAGCGGCCTCGAGAGGCACCAGCCGAGAGGGTAGGAGAGTCTTATCCAACGTTAGTATAACCAAGGTTCTCACCGGCCGGGAACGTCTTCAAGACCGTGAAAGTCTCATCGAAACAGCGGGTCATCTCAGAAGGGAAATCGCGGAAATTGATAAGGAAGCCCAGGTGGTGCAACCTACCGAGTCGACTCCCATCTGCCCACCTTAGGCTTTGAAAATTTCAACTATAGAGGCGGACAAGAACTCAATCAGAAAGGATAGGCTAATAATAGAGCTCCTTCAAAGCGTGAGCTTGTTATTGGAAGGAAGGTGAAATAGGTTATGGCTAGGTTCGTATAGGCGGTAAGGTAGCTGGGGGCGCCGTCAAGGCAGACGCACTGGAACAAACTATAAACGATACCGTATCAGCGTTGACAGAAAGAAAGTGAGTTCAATGCGAAGCCCGAGTTAGGTTGCCATTATTTGAAGATTCCGTCTATTCTTAGACGAGCCCTTGACCTTAGACTTCACCTAGAATCGAAAGAACAGCAGCTAGCAACGTTGGGAGAAGAGTTGAGAAAAGCTAAACCAAACGATGTAGATTACAAACTGGCTGCGATTGACTACATAACATGTAGCCTGATTCCTTTCCCAGGTTGAAGATGAGATCATCAGAGTGAAACGTGAGGTTAATCGGATTTCCGAACGAGTAGGTGGCATATGCGTGCCACGCATTGCGTGGGGGCAATGGATTCGAGTGGCGCTGGAAATAATGCCAACTGTGTTGTGTCGTCAGTATCACCGACTCCGTAGCTCATTAGTAAGAGTCGGATCTGCTTCGCCAGTACGCTTGCGTGACTGACAAACCTCGGGAGTGTGTCGCACAAACGCCGCAAAGAAATTTTAGGGCGAAGACAATGTCTTCAATACATGATAAAAAGTTTAACACCATCAATTGCCAGTATTTATTCACGAGCAGTAATGTTGCAATTGAACTGCTACTCCAAGGAAACACCAATACGTTACCAGTACGAGAGCAAGCTGCTGCTGTGTTGGTCGTTGTCTCTGGCGAGTCACCAGTGGCTACACATCGGCCTTCTTGAAACCCACTCAGATACACAACAGTACCGTTCATTCTGATGCACTCGGTCGTGTTCTCGGAGCCCAAGCAAAGTGCGAAGATCTAGAGCGTGAGAAAGTAAAGATCCTTCGAAGTTGAAATCGACTACAGCTTCAATCTGGTTGGAAATCGTATGGCATTGTTCACGACTTGTCATTTCAGCCCATGGGGCTAAATTGTATATATCTCTGAAGGTATCAAACGTATTTGGTGCCGTGGACTTCACCTCCTTGAACGGCAACAAAACCTATTTCGCACGCTCCATTTTTTAGTTGGTCGTAGAAAGCCGGTTGACTAAGGTAGCATGTGAACGTAACGATATATGTTTGAAGGTGGAGGGGTATAAAAGACAGGCCAAGATGGATAGAAGGGAGATAGAGGAGGTTGAGAATGCGGTAAATCGGCTCGCCGGGCAACAGTGATAGGATCGTGAAATTGATATGTAGTTCACTACGGGGGCGGTGTGTTCCTGTGGGCCTGCATATTTCAGAGTGATACTTGATCAGCGGTACATTTGAAACAGGCATATGATAAATGATCAAACGCGATATAATACAGGAAACATAGTCCCGGTCAAGCTTTCTCGAACATTCACGATATCTTTTAGATAACCAAAATCGAAGAGCACATCAAAGAAGCCGAAATGGATCTTTCTGATCTCAGTACCGTCGAAGGAGAGCTCGAAAGAGAGGAGCAACTGGTGGCCAATCTGTGAGCATTGAATATTAGTTCGAGTCGTAACATCGATTGCAGCTTTAGCAGTGCTATAGTACCGTTGCGACTGTCTAATATGAGATTTACAACACAATGCCGAAACTGCCTCGGTCGCACGAATCAGTCTATATTTTTTGAAGCGATACTCGCTGCTTTCATTCCAGGTATTCAAAAATAGAAGCCCAACAAGTGGCCGCAAAGAAAGCCCACGAGGCGGCAATGACGTTACGACCGAGGGCGGGAGACCATCGAGCGGAGGGTTCGGCATGGCCCGTGCCGAGCTCTTTAATAGTGCCAGATCCGGTTTATGCTAGAACTCAAGTTGACGAGGAAGACGCGCCCTTACTAGCGCATGTAGGCTCTGAGCTCGCAAAATAACGTGTTGCCCTTTCATGTCGGAATTGGCGTGAACCACCTCCGTGACGGAGGCTCCTTCGGAGCTAGATAGAATATTCGCTGAAAGCTCCGTCCCTCAGATCCTCGACTCCAAACAGCTAGACTGTCGTGCAAAAGAGTATCTATGGTTATTAAAGAGCCACGTCGGTAAATACGCGAGTCTAGCAAGGCAACTAGCGGCCGTTGATGAAGATGGTGATGGCTTACTGACAGTGGACCAATTAATAAAGGTTAGCTCCTCCCGTTAGGGCGTTGTGTTATGCATTCTTGTCCACGTCATTTTGTATTGGCTGGCAATATACTTACTACTTCGTGCCATATTCCCTGGATAATATGATGGACTTGCACTCCCGAGCGAAATACAAGGATGTTGCCAATACTGACATGAAATATGTCTAACTAGTGAGAGCGAGTTAAACGATTGATAGTTTGATAGCATTCCACCTCCGTCATCACATGTCCATTTTTCACATTATTAGTATTCCAACTTTTCGCTTGTTGATGAAGTCTCATTTCAAACCCTGAGCAACGAAACATACTCAGGTATTACCGTCTAGACCGAAACCGATACGAGCAGTCCTGCGGGATTTCTGCGAGTTGCTGAGCAAAGCTGGAAGTAAGTGGACAAGACAACCAGAGCTACAGTATGCCTAATACATACCACTCTTCCTTGTAGTCTTGTGTGTATAGTATAGGTTCTATTATTTGAGTTTAGTTAGGAGCTCACCAATGGCCTGTTGGCACTAGTGAAAGGGTGTGCTAGGTACAAGCCCTGGCATCGACAATGATGATGGGGAGCCACTGGTGGCGTGGGTTGACATTCTCATACTCTCAGATCAAGTTGGCCGCCCTGCTATCGACTCAGAGAGGCTCGTGAGTGCAGGCTACTACTACCTTACTTAGTATTAGCTCATCTAGGCGTTGCTACAGAACTGGCTAGTCTGGAGAGCACGGCGAAATCAGTTCAGTATGCCCTTAGTATTGGAAGCGTTTCAGAACCGTAAGCATTTCCATAAGCAGGCTCCCACACAGGCCGCAAAGTTGTTCCTAATGCAGAGATATGATAGCGCAGAATTATGCGGAGAGTCGGTTCTTGAAAATATGTTCCTAGTACAAAACCGAAGATCGGATACGTTCCTTGTGGGGAGATAGAACGCTCCTCTCTGACCCATTTGAAATGGGCCATTTCCTCATACTTGGCATGACAGGTGGCTCGGACGATAGCGACATTCTCGGCTTCCTTACGAACAGGCTTGGCATAAGTCGGGATGATGCGAAGTTTCTGGCTGCTACCGAGGCGCTGTGGGACCATACTGTACTCCATGGCTGATCACTTGTTGATTTAGCTTGGGCGATGCATTCTATCTGACACTGCCATCATGGTCGAGCCCGATGAATGCAGAAGAACTGTCTTGGATATTGGAATCCTTCTTTACGGAGATTACCAAGCGGATAGAGGAGGACAAGCGCGCTAGGCAGGAGCAATCTGATACTATAGAAAGTAGGCTCCATAATTGCCGTTCGATAGCAAACTCTTTGGAGGCCTCGTTTCTATTCAATGGGAGCTTTTTGTGAAGACAGACTTGTGATTCGCATCCGGCGAGCGATTAATAAACCGGCAAGACCCTGTATAGTTATTATCAGTTTCGCTTGTAAGCGGTCGTCTCGCAACTGCCTTGTAATGTCCTACGCCTACAACTAACATCGATTGAGATACCTTACTAATCCGTAATTCATGTAGACATCTTTCGATGTCATCAGGTTCATTCATTACGAGTCAACCCATATCGGCTTTGCTACGGTCGGCGGCTTCTGAGACTGATCAGCCAGTTGCGGGGGGCATCATACCGTGCGCGATGTTTATGGATATAATTATGAAACTTGGGCTGGTTGATTCAAGTGATGATGCCGCAGTGGTGACAAGTATATTGGCACAGGACGTAAGCGACCCAGAGAAACTGTTTCATATTGGGGTAGGTCAATCACTAGATATCATGCTCCAGCCCAGTGTCCGTCAGGTTAATGTGTTCGATGTGGAGACCGTACATGTGAAGGGGACATGGAGACGTTTAGTTAATAGATATACTCATCTTGCATGACCAGGGTTAACACTCAAAGTGCGTTTGATGGCACGAAACTTGCGTTAGACAGTTTTCGAATCTCGAAGCTGCGAATCTCTGCTGCTTACTGTACTGGATTTGCTCGCCGACCATCTAGCCCAGAACCATCAACTTATCTACATTTGCTACGCACCGCCCAATAATAATCCCTGTTGTAGCGTACAGCCGCTTCCCGAATGAATCAGTCGCCAAGTGGACACATGGCGACTGGTTCGGTAGCCTCCTATAACATCTAATAAGCACCCTTTAGTTCATCCAAAAGTGGGTGCATATTTCGAGAACGCATAAGGTTTGATTCGATAAGGAACGCTTCAGCACGCCACAGTTTGTGCAAGACATTTCCAGTCCAATAATTTTTAACCGAGCGAGATCGAGTTGCTCGAGCATGTGGATTCCAGCTGTGAAATATCGAAATACGGTAAGAAAACTTTACTGATCCGACCCGTGTATAATTAATAATGATCATTGCAGACTCCGGTATAAGACAGCTTTTATGGGTTCTACTCGGCATGCCTGCATTTGATCATGAGAACCATGCACTGTATAATTATTATACAGTCTGTGTTCATATTCGAACTCACATCTGTCGTAGACAAGTTCACCCTTCAAAACCGTAGTTCTGACACTTCGAGGGATAACTGGAGGATAGCACAATAGAAATGTGGATCATATACTTTAGGAATATAGGAGAATATCTCTCTGGAATATCACAGAACACAGAGTATACGGATACCGACTTTGGTATACGAATTATCAAGTTATCTTCCATTGCCTGTCAACGAGATGCCGCCACCAATTCTTCTCCTCGGTTCATTCTTCGTTCCTTTGGTTACCGCTAAGATTAAAGGTGTGTCCTTCGCATATGGCTTGACGTATTCCTTGTTGGTTTTCTTAGTAATCTTGGCGCCAGGGGCCCGGGACGAGTCTGTCCGTGCATGCTGGGTTGATGCAGGAAAGAAAGGTTCCGCGGGTTTCAAGCTTTATCCCACTCCCACTGAACGTGACGATGAAATTATTTATCTTGGATTTCTGCAGTGTGGGAAGGACAGCCCTAGAAGGTGAGATATGAAAGAGACGGGATGGTCTCGTTGAATGTATGGTGAATGGTATAATCCACTTGAATGTATGGAGGCGTTCTACCCTTATCCGATCCACTTGAGAGCTCATCGTTATGCACGGGGCACAGTGCATTACTTCTCGTCTTTTGTTAATTCAGTTCAGAGGAACTTGATGACATTGACAGAAATATTTACCTGCCTACTCTCAGCAATTTGTACAGCACATACTACGACAAGAGCACACCATTTCGGTTATGTATGACTGCTGTCAACATTTTTGCTGACGAGCTGGAAGTGAAAAATAATGACCAGCTGCTTACCAAGCTATGCAAGATAAAACCAACCCCTGGTGAACCATTGCTTCCTGAGGACTATGATGCCTATAACGGTAAGAGTCGAGCAAGTCGAGTGGGCATTCTGCGAGTCAGGTCCTGAGTTTAATCATCCATCTGATGAACACTGGGAAACGTTGAGCTCAAACGAACTCAAGCGGGAAAGCAGCTGGGAAATGTTGAGCGCCAGCGAGCTAGTAGATGATCACGAGCAGGATGCCAGTTAGTAAAGCATTCACTTTTTTACATGTTGTTCATCACATTTACTGCCGAGTGGAGTTGCTAACACCTACTAGTACCAGTCTAATAGATTTCTAGCCGTACAGAACGACGGAAATGGTGAATATTACATACTATATATGCTGCGCAGGGAAAATTTGAGGGATAGTGGGGAATGATAGCAGTCCCAATACATATCCTTCGCTCATCCCTTCGGAACGGTCTTTTAAATGAGAGAGGTCTTCATCTTCCAAGTCAAAGCCAACGTCAAGCACGGCAACCAACCTTTACTTCGTTGCCCGTATAGGACGTACCGGTGACATAACTCCTTATTTGTAGTCGCCGAGAGTGTTGTGGGTGCCGGACATCAGGACTGTTCGCCTTTAGAAGCCTATCGTTACGGTGGGCTTCTAAAAGTAATGAGCGGTTTGGTAGTACCGTGCCGCTCATTGCTTTCACCGCTGAACTCTCTTGTGCAATCAGAGTCTGGCACAAGCATAGGCTACGAAGTCACAAAGCTGATATCTCGAGACTGCCGAAGTTGGTTCTGTACTGTACACCTCGAAGACATCCAATTGCAACAAGAAGGAGGCCCTCTTGTCGTCGTCTATGAAGCCTGAGAAGTGTCGTCTTTTGTGTTGAAGTCGAGACATCAATCAGCTAAGCTGGTTTAGCTCTGAGGGCGACTTAAAGGAGACAATGGTTTAGGGAACGGGGCGGTAGCTCGTGCGGGGAAAGTTGATCCAATGAAATGTGCAGCTCAATAATTTTACGCCGTCGATGGCAGCACGTTCAAGGTGCGTTCAATGCGAAGAAGAGATGGTAGAGTTGACTCCTCACCGAACTGGTGACGATATCTCTTAGAGTCTTAGAATGTGAGAAGAAAACTATCACGGTGACTGGCACTGTCACGTCTCAGTATCTGCTCTATAACATAGGGCTTGTCATCGAATATTATTATAAAGAATCAGGAAGACATGTGTTGATGGGAAAGAATAGACGAGACAAGCTCACCGAAATCGATGTACAAGGTGACCCCAAAAATGTGCTTTTTCGAATAACTTTCGCAAGAGGGCGAATATTTTTGCGACACGTGCGACGTTCGAAAGCACTTGGTCACTCTGTAGTTGGTGATGACAGATGGGTGTAACTGAGGATGACAGATGGGTGTATTTGGGGATGTTTATGGATATAATTATGAAACTTGGGTTGGTTGATTCAAGTGATGATGTCGCAGCGGACGAGTGTATATAACGAAAGAAACGTGGCAAGCAGTCGAAGGTGAAAAGTGGTAGCGGTGCCGAAAGTCCGAACGTTTTGAAGTGAGAAAAGTCCCATCAATGACCTGAGTCGGTCGAGTGGTCCTTCTGGTTCAAGCTGAGATATGTTCGATACAGTGGAACTGCGTGGCGCCGCTAACGAATGCTGAGGTCTGCTCAGCTCAATTGGCAAGGATGAGCACGAGTGAAGTGCAAGTTGCCTCCAGACACGCAGCTTCTTCCCTAAAGACCGCTGTTCAATAGGGTTATGTTATTTTTGCATGCCTTCCGTTACTCATGGTTGGTGTGATGCAGTCGTGTCACAACCCCAACTGGGCGCGCGCTCGCTGTGAGGAAACGGTAAGATACGCACGACGGTTATTCAACCAACATTGAACAACTGAACTCAACTTGCATCGAACACCGATAATTGAATTCATTCACCATTAAGCTGATTAATCGTATTGCATTTGTTGTGCAGGACTTTTGTTTTCTTATCTCTCTATGCGTGTTGTATTTGCCGCTGCAACTCTTGGTGTCGTTGTTGCTACTGGAGGTGTTCCTGCGAGCGAGACTGTTATTGACAATAGCCACTATTGTGAAAGCTCATGTGCGCAGACGATGGGTTGCACTGAGTCCTACTGTAAAGACAACGGTGTATGCTTTGGTCTCTATCATAAGGAGGACGCCAAGTGTTTCCAGCCTGATACCGAGTACAACGCCGACTGCGACGACTCTGTTCTGAAACCCGTAATGTGCCATGAGTACCCCGACACGACCTGTCAAGAAGTATGCGATGGTATGGATGACTGCAAGGATTCCTCTTGGGGCTCCTACTGTAAGTTCTGGCAGGACCCGCCGGTCTGCTTCGGTATCCTTATCAAGGAGGATGGCAGTCTTTGTCACGCTAGCAGTGACGCGGAGTGCTCCGGTGAACCTTATCCCTGCCATATCGTCACCGTTGGTCCCACCGAGGATCCTGATGTCACCACACCTAATGTAACTACTCCCAGTAATGTCACTGAGATCATTACTACCGAATATGTTACCAGTGAAGCAGTAAACACTACTGCGGCTGAGATCACCACTGTGCCTGACGTCACTACCGGTGTTGATGTTACCACTGCACCCGATGTCACCACTGCGCCTATTGACGATATTATAGGTAAATGGTGCGGTGATTCTTCTTCTCTCGGCCGCTTTGAGATGATATTTGACACTACCTACGTGTCAATGTACATGGCCGGTCAATATTTCTATTCTGAATATAATGTCTCTGAGAGTGAAATCGTCTTGGTCAATCCAGACGATAATCTGACTACTTTCTTGCGTGAGATGAATTCTCAAATGATTACCGAATATCATGCTTATGAGATGTACGTTGAATTTGTCGAGGTAACAACTATTGTTGCCGTCAAATGTTACTAAACATCTTGGTCGTTTTCCTATAATCTAATACTCTATTTTTCAAGTTGACTCGAGCGAAAGGGTGTCGCTAGTAGTTTTCCAAACGTTATTGGCTTTGTGTTGGATATGAGTAATGTGTATATGACGTCCGAGTTTTGCTAGTTCAAAATATCGTCGTCATTCGCTTAAGCATTTGCTTTGAGAAACTGCTAAAATTAGTGTTAGCGTAACTTCAGTACTCAAACTGAGATGGCGTTGTTGAAACTTCGATGGTTGTTTATGAAGATCTGCATCGGCGACCCAACTTAACCCAATGGGGTAACCCTATGTGTTCTTAGAGGATCAAATGGTTCATCTATTGCATCGGGCAATAGGAAGTGTGATAGGCAAAATGTTGCAAGAGCAAGACAATCGTCAAATGCGTTAATTTTTGGGAACATTGTCGTTCCGTTATAACTTTCTGGTCGCCACGCCCTCAATTTGTACTCCTAAGAGGGGGAGAAAAACTGTAACAGCGTATTCGGGGTATGCTGCTAGAACGTCTTTTGTAAAGCACGCCGGATGTTGGAAACACAAAGCTATCATCCAACAACTAGTATAATACACTTAATAGTCAAGCATGCTAACTTTCACAATGTAAGAGGTTACCAAAGCAATAGCAGCTTGTCGCACGTCCTGCACTCAAAGTGACCGTGCTTGAGGCAACAAAAGCTGGACCTAACAGAGGATACTATTGAAAATACTTGAAGGGGCAAGAGAACCTTTTAATAGAACAGAGCTTGACCGGGCATTGATAAATGTGTATTCGATCGTAGAGCTTGTTGCGTACTGTGGATGAGTGGGTGATAGTGGCACTTGGTTGCAAACGGAATAAGTGCCTATATGAGCTAGATTGATGCAACGTGGTCGGACAGTATGCTACCGGAGCCCGGGCCGATCTGAATCTCAACGTTAGCCTGCGGGTTACCAGCGAATATCCAACAGTAAGGGCTAGCTGCTGTACCAGGCTGAAGGAAGAGAGTTGACGTGATACAAAGCAAGAATAGCGACTCCTATGTATGGGATAGCATCCATTGTGATAACACTGCCGCCAGGCGTCTGAGCTATACCACTGATTGGCGAAGGATCCACGGCAGAGTTGCCTTCTAGTAGCGGCACCTAGAGGGGAGTGTGAGTTAAAGAGCTGAAGGAAGGTACATGGTCTACCCGGACAGCAGCTGGCAAGGGTGATACATCTGAACTGGGCCATAGCAGACAACCGGACCTGCTCACCGACGAAGACCAATCAGTGGTACCGTGGTCCAACACCTGAACACATTATTGGAGGGAAGATGAGCATGAGCTTTACTTCGAACACTCTTTGAGTGACAATAGGAAGGACCAGGGAGAGCTGCAGAAAGGCTGACGTCCGAGATGGCGAATCGCGCCGCATACCGAGTAACCCGAACGATGGGATAAAGTGAACAAGAACAAAAGTGGACTGCGGACACAATTGTACACATAATTGTCATGAACATCAATGATAGTATAAAACCCCATTGTAGCAATATGCTCTTCGAAATCTTGAACTGGTTGCTGAGAGAGTGACATGCACCAGTGAGCGTGGCTAACAACACCAACCTCCGATGCTGAACGTGGCCGGGCTCGTTGGGTGTGGTGCGGTGACTTGGAATGTACCTATACAGACGGGATTTGGTGACGGGATGGAGTGAATTCCGTACTTGCAGAACCGCCTAGATTAATGAAGGTGTATTCGAACACTTTAGTCGTGCCTGAAGTCTGCGAGTCGATGAAACTTTGAAAGATAGCTCACTCAGTGGTATTGGTGTGGTCGATATGGGATAAACTAAATCACCATTGCAGTTCGATAAGGTGAGCGTGTACGTCGTCGGGCTCGCTGGGTTTGTCGGCAAGTACCTCAGCAAGCGTCACTGTTAGGGCATATGAGACCATCATGCCGCCGGAGCATTTCCACAATTTATACTAGCAAGGAGAATCATCTTCGAGGACATTATGAATTTCGGTCGATGGAGAGGTTCCCATCCCTCTTTTACGGCGATCGGTGAGGAGATTGAAGAGCTGCTATCGAGTAATATTCCCAGCATTGACTGGTATGATTTCTCATGGCGGGTTCATCAACACTCACTCTTGCAAGGCAAAACACCGAGGGCATTGCTGGCTGTTACAAGCGACTGTTGCCATGTCTATTGGAGCGCCTACAGGAGAGAAGTGATACAGTTGGTGGGAGGTAGGTCATACTGGCAGATATTCGGACACAACCGTAGGTGTCAGAAGTTGGCATGGTGGAGTAGTCTGTTGAGGCGTCCGTCACTGTTGTTAGTATCTGAGGCAAGTATAGGTGCTATACTGAGTCACTGTCGAGCCTACTCGTTGAGCGCATGTCCATCGCACTACGTTCAGGATTATTAAGCCTCGGAATGGCGTTGTTACCATAGCTCTCATATGTAAAAACGAGCAACAGTCAAGGCTTTACGATAAAGGGGCCAGCTACCTCAGAGGTTTGAGTTGCGACACGAAAGTGCTCTATGGACCTATGTGGGCATTGAACGGATCTTCCGGATCATCACGAAAGGCCTCGAGTCGTTTATGGTCGTAGTATTCTCAGACATCCCGTCGTCAAACTATAGCGTCTTTTAAGGACGTCATAAGTCAATCTGTTGTGTTTCTAGCAGCGTCGCGACACATGACACTTTCACCTTTCTAATTCGCATCACGACAGTTTGAATTTATCCACTTCTCTTTCACTTCAATTGTAAACTCGACAACTGATGGCGTCCTCTTAGACACTTCACATGAAACCGCTGCATGTAGCTGCATAACGCAATGGGGACGGTGACACACTCAGCGCTATTGACACTAATGTATCCAGCGACGAAATGCCCGACTTCGACAGGAGGCCTATCTTGTCCGCTGCGCACTCTGGAAAACCGAGAGCGTCTCTCTGAAGCCAGTTACGCAATTGAAACAACGTAATATATACCTGTACATCATGCACCACTCTGGAGACCGCGCCTATGCACGCCAAACCTTGCTGAACGATCTGCTGGCCTTGATGAGGCGACATCTTCGAACTGCTATGCGAGGGAAGAATCTTGCGAGCGCGATAACTCAGGGGACGCAGAAGATTCGTTTACCTCACCAATGCGATTGGCGTAGTCGACGCACGTTTCGAGAGATCTCCTGAGGTGACCGCTGAGCTGGAAGGAATATTACTTCGAACAACCGATGCGGGAACGTGTATCACACAAAACATCACTCTCCGATATAGTCTAGCTGGTTAGGATACCTGGCTTTCACCCAGGCGACCCGGGTTCGAGTCCCGGTATCGGAAGTTTTCCGAATTGAAAATTCATTTAGCGCATTATCCGTCTACTACTACTACATATAGAAACACCATTTAATAAAACCGATTCCGATCCAAGTGACATAAGTCATGTCCCTGACAAGCAGAGAAGCTCGACGAAAAAATCTCCAAATGCGGAATTCTCAACAAAAACACACCCCTTTCAAAATTCCGCCCCACTCTTCCGCTCCCTACCCCATGCAGCAAGCTCCCATTCATATTAATAGACCTTAAATCATCACCAGGAACCCTCAGACCATTTATCCCTCCACGGTTCTGCTCGGCCCGCAAGCCGTATCGGCTCTGGCTCACTCCTCGAGCTCTGTGGCGCCGATCCAATCCGTACCCTGGCGGACCTCCATCACGCTGTAATCCGCTGTAATGCCGGCCACCGTAGCCGTCATCTTCAACATGCCGAGGAGAATCCAACCCTCTAGAGTCGTATCGGTTGCTATCGGCGTCGCTATCAGCACTATGCGAATACTGATGGTCCGATGATTTATGATAATGAGCGAAGCTCGAGGCCGCCGTTTCAGGTGATGCCATGAATTTCGGGAAACCCAGTCCCTCATGATTGAGGATGCTCTGGACCTATCCGCACTGGCTTTACCGCCATACCGCAATATTTCCTAGCTACTTTAACGAGCCTCTCAATCACGGCAGGTATCGCCGAATTGATGTCCTTTATAGTGTCGCCGTCTATATGTTGTTGAGCATAACTGACGTTGATGACCCGAGCGCTTGTGCCGTGATAAGACGCATCTTAGGTTACATGTGGAAAGTCTCATCTTCAAGACGGGGTAGGTACTTTGTCAGTTCGTGGAGTAGTTTATCTAACTGACAGCATGAATAGATATAAAGTCTATTATCCAATAAAGCCCCGACTAATCGTTCACTGGACGTGACCTATCCTATAATAATGTATATAACCAATAGGACAAATAGTATTAACTTTAAGCATTCAGTTTTTCATTATTTAACATTTACTGACAAACCTAGTACACCACCGCGAAATTTTCCAAAAAAATATTTTTTTAAGAAAATTTTCCTTCACCTTCCTCGAGCCTCACCTGGGATCCATCATACCATTCATAATTATGAACTAGAAGGTTGTCTAATGTGTGAGCTATGGTCATAAGTAAACAGACAACACTAAAATCTGAAAATTGCCTCCGAATATTTTTAAATTGAATTGAATTTAAATTTGAAAATTCGATTAATTGAAATTTATAAATTAATTCTCGATGACACATAACTGGACAGGTCTCCAAGAAATGTGGATTCCGAGAGGTTTCAAATACACAGTTGCTGCTAAAAAACAACGCCGAACTTTCAAGTCGAAGGGTTCAAAGATTCTTGCAATCTTGCATCTACTCAACGACACTTCAACTGGTTTCCGCTCTCGAGTGATCTCTATTCGGTCGCGTTTTATTGTTTTTCTATCAGTTTTTCATGTATCCAACCCCTGTAGTATCTGGGCGCTCCCTTGCCTCAAGAGACCCTTCTTTAAGTCTTTACGACCATTCAGTTTACGAAAAGAACGGCAGTCTTTTGCCTGCTGGGATGCCCACTATAGTGCAAAATGAGAGGGTCCCTATTGTAAGTGTAAATTATTATTAATTAATAATAGATGCCTCTACCAGGGATTGAACCCGGCTCAACGCAATAAGGTCCTTTCGGAGTCCTCATCGACGTTTGGACATGATACACCTTTCAGTCGTGTCATCACTGATAAATCGGTAAGTTCAACCTATCTCGTTTGTAAGCCCATCACTTTACCAGCTCAACATGGATTATATCGTCACACCGTTCTCATATCAGTGATAGATTCTACAGCACGCTCTTTCAATGGCATCAGTGGCCTATCAATACGATATCTGTACCCCGGCTGGAGCAAGGCACTATATTATTGTGCCAGCACAATTTATGGCATCTACCACTTAGCGACTGTCTAGCTCCAGCTCTACCAGTTTAGGGTTCTCCTTGTTGCTTGATGACCAAGTTGCACGGAAATGTTCTGTTTCTCGGTTATACCAAATCCTGCTCTATCAGGTTCGTTTTCTGTACGGTAGCAATTTCCGCTTCGATGAAGGTGGCACATCATCGCTAGAAACATCGTCATCTTGTGCTCATCGGCAACCCAGAGGTAGGCAAGTTAACCTCTGAAGAATCTTTCTCAACAGTGGTATTTCAGGCACACCATTGGCTCGCAGAGATCACATAGATTTATTCAATGGTGACAGCCCGTATGGTAGGGATGAGGAGGATAATAAACAACGGTTGTTGGAGATGAGCAAATGTGATAAAGGGACGATGTCGGGTGGTTAGAGCTCCCCAGCCGGGACTCTGGAAATGGCGAAGTCGGACATAAATTTCTCGAGTGCGTTTATCCTTCCGTGTGCCCTCGATATCTGAGGCATGGTATTGATCATCACCACGCACGCTTACAGCAGCGCTTGATCCGTTGCAGTCCATCTGTGGTGTCTATGATTACCGACAAAATACATAATAATAACTATAGAAGTCAATAGTAGGTATAGATGATTATAATGATTACTCTCGAGAGTAATCGAATTCAGCGACGTTGGTTGCATAAGAAGGTTCAAACATCTCGCCTCGGCCATTGTTCCCATCTCAGCGCCAAAGAGTTCCACCCGAGTCTCATCCACTATATAGTATCATAATAAGTCCCCTGTTATATAATGAAGGCTATCCGAAATTGTAACCGACCCTCGTGGCATTCTGGGCAGCTCTATCCTCTCCACGTGTACTGCCCTACTCGTGCATCACTTACGAGTCTTATCTCGACAAGTTTATCCTAGTCAACCCCCATAACTTAACTGTCCAGCCCGAATTACAACTTCTGCGAAAATGTGACAGTTGTCCATCGTTATGGCCCATAACTTATGGGTTAAATTTATATATGAACATTTGGCAATATTTCCTGGCGCGCGGTCACTCGTCGTGATATAATGCCACTACGGCAGCTTCCCGGGGTTTTTCCAGTTCTAGTCAGTGAGGCGGGCAACTTTGCTGAGTCCGATTTGAAGCTCGTGAGCGGTTCTCTTTCCATGTATAGCGGTGATGAGAAGGGCCGATGTTCTGCGGTCAATCGGTGTAGAAATGTGTATAGTTGCACCCCTACACATGTCGAATGGGAAAGAAATATTTTTCACAGCTTTTTTCGATAACTGCGGAGGTCGGTTTTTGTGTCCTCCGATTCTAGTAAGTGTACTTTACACAAAGGGTGATGAGGTCAATGTTATAATCTGCCCTAGGGAATATAGGCCCACCGTAGGGAATATAGGCCCACCGTAGGGAATATAGGCCCACCGTAGGGAATATAGGCCCACCGTAGGGAATATAGGGC
>JAAPAO010000341.1:0-10347 GCA_013115145.1 Perkinsus chesapeaki | reverse complement strand
GGCCTGCCGTAGGGAATATAGGCCCACCGTAGGGAATATAGGCCCACCGTAGGGAATATAGGCCCGCCTGTGATAGATGAGTTATCTTTATCATACTTGCAGTATCGTGGCGATGACGACCACAACTACATTCGATGAACATTGAAGGCATAAGCGTGGATAGATTGTCCCATGGATCAGGTGCTCCTCGACATGAAGTTAAGACACCTTGGGCGGCAGATAACGATGTTAATGAGCAGCACAGTGTGAAGACCCTTGACACTCGGCCCAAGTACAGCAATGAGTTGGATATGCATAAACTGCTTCGGTGGGTTGATGATGAGGTTGGATGAGCTGTCCATCTTGGATTGCTGCTTTAGGCACCGGTATGTGGTACATAGCCAACTTGATTGGAGTCAACATCCTCAATAGTCGCATGTTTTATTATGTTGTTGATGATAAGCTGTTGTTGAGTTACTATCGGAAGGGGGGGTCGCTGTCGATCGGCCGTGTGGAGGTATAGGGCAAAAAATGGGAACATCTGCGGTCCCTGTGTGACTTGCTGGAAGTGATATTTCATTATACGGTCCACCACCTTGTGCATGCGTGCTGATATAAGTTGAATATTATGTCACATAAGGGTCAGTTGAAGAATCATGATAGGATTATAGCTCACATCAGGGGCAACTAAACAAACCAATGCTGCCATGATGGCAAAGATGGCAGTGGCATCTTTGCTACTACTGCAGTCCATTGCGAACTGAAATGCGGAGTTACAGGAATAAAAATAGCTTTAAATTTTTATGTCGAGTCATGAGCAATCAAGTAAAGAGAACAACTCAACAGAATTCTACTACGTGCTGAATCGCCTGAGAAAAAACAAATGCGAGCTTTTAATTAGCGCGATGACTGAGGGCATTGTGAAACGGTTGATCGATTTTTGTTATCGATCATCTGATCGATTTGGTATATTAGTTGGATTCGCTATCAGTTATTATTGAATAAATGTTCTACGAAAGCTTCGAATGTTGCCAATGCTCCTGTTCATGTCACTTAGGCGAACAGGATAATGATTATCATACACCGGATATAAATGGTGATTACGATGATCAAGAGGAAGAAGACGAGGTTGAAAGTTGTACCGAAAAATATCTTACGGTTTCATCGGGCGGCGAGCGAGATTTGCATTCACGAGTTGGTGAGGTTGAAAGAGAGATAGAATTGCTAAGGAGGAGGAAACAACGGTTGGCGAGACGAGACGATAGATGGGCTGTCAGATCGGATGGGGTGGTGACATGTGCTGGAAGTGATAGGACAGGACATGACAGTGATAGTTATGAAACGGTTGATCGATTCGGTGGTGGATATAACAGTATGACAGGCATGGAGAGAGATGAAACGGTTGATCGATTTGGTGGATATAACAGTATGACAGACATGGAGAGAGATGAAACGGTTGATCGATTTGGTGGTGGATATAACAGTATGACAGGCATGGAGAGAGATGAAACGGTTGATCGATTTGGTGGTGGATATAACAGTATGACAGGCATGGAGAGAGATGGAAGGGTTGATCCACGGTCTGATGAGCAAGACAGGTCTCGAAGATTGATGGAGGAGCCCAACGAATATGACTCTGAACGTGGCAGTGATAACCATGAAACGGTTGATCGATTCATAGAGTATAGCAGAATGCCTCGTGACACCAACACACGCAAAGATGAAACGGTTAATCGATTTGCTCATTATGACGATGTGCCGGAAAATCTCCCAGCAAACCGCCACCTGTCACAAAAAGAAACGGTTGATCGATTTAATAAATATCACAGTTCGCGTGACAGCGAAGCTTCCGACCCACCCGAGTTCGGTCTGCCCGCTGGTGAGCGGTCCGATGATGAGCTCGATAAAGTGATCAGCCGTCTCGACACGGCTGAGACTGATGCATCGCGCTCAAATCGATCAACCGTTTCGAAACCGCCCAAGAAAGAAAATGTCGGCGAGGAGAAGCCTCGAATGGAAGTTCGACCCATTCCTGTGCTTGACGTTAGTCCGGAAACAAATCCGGCAGATTGGGATCCGAACGATTTCAAAGCCGGGTACGTCATGCCCGGGAAGGAAAAAGTGAAGCGGGAGGCCAAACCACCTGTGAAGTCGCGATATATGGAAGACAGAAAAGTGGGCACATTGAGGAATGAAATCTCCTGGGGAGGAGACAAATCGAAAGCGAGTCGATACCCAACGAACGGCCGTTCTGCGCTGGTGAGAACTGTTAGTGTTACTTCGATAATTGAATGTCTTAATGGGGTGGTTACATAGGCTTATTTACTACTTTGTCAGTTGAATAATAGAATCGAATAATAATATAAAAAAACGCGAGCTTAGTTGTTCTTGCATCTCCTCACAATCCTTCGCGACCTAATTTAAAAGCAACTTCCCAAACTTGAAACATTTTCGTAGAAGGCGCTCGTTGAAGTCGCAAAATTTTCAGGGAGACCAATGGTTTGGATCTTTCGTTCCCTTCAGAGGCCTCCTCGTCCCGAACACCTCGCTGAATTAAGAGAGAGTGGCAGTTGATTCACATGTCCATAAAGAAAGGTGTCAATTACTAACAGGAGCGTTGAGTTCGTTGAGTTGTAGCACGATTTGTGTTCTGGAGCTCATTGAAGCATCGTATTACCCGCTAGAGCTCATAATTATATTTCTCTTTGTCTGCTGACCTGACCCGTTTTCGGAACTAGTCTTCTCTCAGTAATAACTATAAGTAGCCGAAGTGACGACTTTCATTCAGTTGCATGTATTCTGCGGTTCTATTATTATATTATTATATTTCTATTATTATTAGATATTAGCGGTTCTACCTCCATCTTGTCTTCGTTTCTACCGCTGGATGACCTCTGGTCTCCAATTTCCCTGCATGTGAAATCGTATCAGTTTAAAAATTATCGCCTCGGTAATAGCGTGTTGTTATTGCGCTCTGTAGCGACTTTGCCTACTTCCGCAGCAGCTCCCGACTGCTCGAAGTTTTACTTTGTAACTGATCGCATTCCGATCACCACATCAGTGTACTATACCAGTTGGCAAAAGGAATGACTCCTAATAATCCTGCTCATCACAATTGGCATCACAAATGTTCTCCACTTCTCCTGTTCATAATATTTTATTACTCTGTAGAATAATAAAGGTGCGTGCGCATCAATAGTCCCATGCTGAAATTGTTTTAGTTAAATGTGCTTTTAGCCGGCATTTTTCTGTGATTTTCGGTAGCTTGTTGATCAAATGACAGAGACCCCACTAGTGTAAACCATCCATTTCAGTTTGTTTAGTTCATATATGTCAACAACAAACCCGAAACTGGCGACATCTCCGCCAGATCCTATCGCAGTAAGCTTGCGCATGCGTGCAACTTCACACCATATTTTCCGTATCAGGATCGAGGAGTGTCGCTGAATACCGAAGACCATCGTAGTGGTGAAACGGGAGTTCCAAAGGTGAGCCTCGGGCTGTCCCTTCAACTCTACAAAAGAGTTCTACTTCAGCGTGCTTCAGTCGCCGCTGGTGATGCCCATCAAATCACAGAGGGCTCTGAATCAGGTAAGGGGGACAGTTTTTGTGTCGCGCGATTACCGTCGTACAAGCAGGCTCAGTTTCCACTATTGATAGTAGCCCTGTAGGAGCTGGGGGCTGTTTCTGCTATCGGTCTTCTTCGGGGACTTCCGATAGATTTCCGACCAGTTCAGTGGCCACGGAGGCCCTTCGGTCGATATTAGCCCCGCCAGAGCTTTACCAGCGTAATGGAGATCCCGGTTCTATCCCGGAATGCGGCGTTGTAATTTTATTACAATTAGGTGCCTCAGCCCGCTTCCTCAACGCTCGAACGGTCCCTCCTACGCCCTATCCTCCGCCTCCGGAACTCCCACCGAAGCCGTTTAGACGAGAAGACTTTCGTGATGATGTTGTTGTTGCAGATGATAATGAGAGCGAACAGCATACTGCTAGTATGTAGAATCGATATATATAGTTAATATCATTTATGCGTTATCACAATTCCAAAACAGCGATATGCATGATCGTTTATCATTCCTCTTCATAACGTTACTTGACCCTCTCTCCGAGCAATCTCGCATGCTCTGATGGTAGAACTGAATCTGTGCTACATATAAGGTACTGTGGCATAAGGTATATAACGTAAGCGTTGAAATCTATTCATGTGCTGCGGCTGCTGCTCGCTTAAATATGTTCCTCGAAAGAGGCATCTGTAATTCATTGTAACGGTTTGGTGAACCCGTGAATTTATGGCCTTAAGCGCGTGTAATTATGACTTGTCTCTCAAAGTCGTTCCGTATCTCGCTATCTTTGGTACCTATTGCTTCTTGTATATGTATCATTTTCCCTTAAAATTTTATGTTTTATGTCTTCTCAGGCGTTGAGACACCCAGCGCTCCTTCATCTTCATTTGCATCATCCTGGGCTCCTTCGCCAGGTAATCCTCTCAGCCTCGTTCTCTGGTGAATTTCAATTTCAGAGACACTATATCACTCGATAGCATCACCAACTAGTTCCCCAGGTCGTTTGCACGGCGGAGGTATGCCCGTTATGCGTCCTGAATGTATTTCCCAGTGTGCAGTTTAGTTACTTCGCCTATCAGACGAATCCGTATTGACTCCATTGCTGGTGAAAATCCAGTAGACGTGAACGCCGATGTCGAAGAAGAGACTTGGCTACAGAAGGCCAACACCGCCGGACGTCACTTGTTTTCGCGGCACAGCAAAAGCGCTGCTGAGGCGAAAGCGATGGCTGCTCGAATAGAGACCTTGAAACGGGAGATTCGAGAGCTACGAAAGGAGTTGAAGGAAAGCCAGAGGAAAGTCTTCGAGTTGGAAGAACGTCAGGAGGCATTCTGGCAAGAAGATGTATACGATATTGTGAACAACATGTCATCGGTGGGCAGCACACCACAAAGCGGAGGCGGCGCCGCCGGAGAGATGTTAGTTGACGTTGCGACCGAAACTGAGCCACCGTCCTCAGATAGCAATGATTCCAGCTCTTTCTACACGGCTGCATCCGACTCTGATAGCGATGATATTTGATTCACAATTGTTACCCTTCATTTACAATAGTATTATAATGATTGCCCTCGCGATGACGTTTCACTGTTATACAATGTTAAATCCAACAATGGTCATTCTTTTGCGTTTGTTATGCATGATGAAGAAAGTTTGAAAACTCAGATGAGAAGGAGAATAGAACCCTTGCTCGTAAAATTGCGAGTTACTCTAACGCCCGAGAAACCGCTATTTAGTGGATAGTAATTCATGTTATATATTGTGTGGGGCTGTCCCGGAGCTGTCCTGATTGATCTCGGGAGAGGTTGAAAATGATCTCACTCCTAGTGCCTTCGGAGCAACTCAAATCACTAACAGAGATGAAATACATTCACGTGCGCGAGGTTGCCCGTTTTCTCCGGCTTCGTGTAGGAACACCGTCTCCGGTCGTACATTATCAGTATTAATAGACCTGTCCGTGAGATAATGATGAACAATCATACACATAATGAGTCGATGACGCGCCTTTACCTGAAGCCTAATTGTACGGAAAGACGCTGGTAACAAACAACAGGTCAACCCATCACCCTTTAATGAACACTACATTACTGAGGATGAGCGTCATGTATATAAATCATATGAGGGCCGTTGGGATGACCTGGATTGGTTCAAGTTCAAATTACCGAAGAGACGCCTTCGCCCAGGAGCACAAAACAAAGTTGCTACCTTCCAGCCCATTGAGTATTTTACAATCAAACCAAACTCTGCGGCCGAGGCCTTCTTTAAGAACGATCCAACTTCAAGGGGGCTACTTGCAATCACTTTTAAGTTCCCTACGGATTGCATGTTGGATAAGAAGACGCATGATGATATCTTCTGTGTTCATGCCACTCTGGACACCAGAGACGGCCTGCATTACGTTGACGTATTGGGATCTCTGTAGGACCACTATAACCCTAACTCCACTAGAATCAGTGCTGGAATAAATCTTGTTCAGAAGAAAGCGGAGGCGGTTGACCTCCATATTTCAGGTGGTGGATCTGCCGTTGTCTTTTCTACAGACGGTGAGGTTAGACTGGACGCTACTGCAAAACTTGAGATCCTCGATGGTGGTAATCCTCGGCACTACTCAGGTGTGGTTGAGATAGCTTGCGGTTATGTTCTCTCTGGTGAAGTATCTCTCAAAGCTGCTAAAACTGAACTACTTTCTGCCACATTCGGTGGTACTGGTGTTGTTGGAGGTGGCAAAGATAATCTCTTGGGTAACTATATTCCATTGGAGAGTGGCCTTGATGCACTAGTCGCTGGTTTCCTGGTCAAAGGTACACCGGTTAGCTCAAGATCTTCGATAGTCAGATTATGATCTGATAGATCTGATTATCTTATTCTCTCTACTTCTTTAATTGGGGTTACCAATACTCCTTGTGAAGTGTTACTTGGAATTTCCAAGTTGGAAGTTTTCGAGCTGCATACATGGATGTGAGCTTAGCAGACCGAAAATGACGTCTGCCTGGATCGAACCCGTAGTCAGTGAATTTATCAACTCAGAAGATACACCTTACCTGGATCAAGTACTACACTGTGCTACTCGTAGTAGGAGTCAATAAAAATGATCCTTTTCGCTCAACCGCTAGAATAAACGTGAGCGAAACCATCACAAACGAGACACAGGGTACCATTACGATGGGGAACTTGAGTCATCCAGCAGATCTCAGTATCTTCTAGGCTCTTAGCCGGATGCATATTCAGCAATACTAATAGTTCGTGAGTCTAGGTCATAAGACGAGAAGTAAGTTGTGAAGAAAGATCGACCGAGAATGATTTCAGGCCGATCGTAATACCGGATTAATATTTTATACCATTTTTTATCATAGTCCGAGGTGTACTTCTCGGGCGGAGTGCGTATAACAAGAGGATGCTGCGAATCTCCAACAGAGAAGGTTAGTGTCGGGAAGTATCTGCGCCGTTTGGCTGTTATATACCAATATCCATTCCTAGTCTTGAGGTACACATCGGGCCCTGCGAAAGATGCGATCTTGCTCAGGAGGTCTTCGAAGATGAACTTTGGGATATAAAGACCTACCGTGCCCGTATCATATACGGCGGTAGTACGTCGATGTTGCGTGTAAGTTTGTCCTGTAGAACTCACCAGACCATAAGAGGACAGATCCGAGAGAAGGTGTCCTTCAGAATGAGACTTGCCCATTGGAATTGTGGTAACATTAGACTTGATAGCGCACAGCCCATTCCATTCACCGAGTATCACAGTTCCTCGATATTTCTGCGGATAACTAGGAGAGCATACAGATATCGTATTTCGCTTGATAATACCATTTTTGTAAAGCTGACTAACGACCGTCGTCCTGCGAGGGGTAGCGGAAGCAAGACCGAAGATATTAGGCGGCTTCCAGTCAGGCACTTCAGTACCAACAGAATATCCGATAATCAAACGAAACTGCATCTTCAACTCGTACTTTCCAATCTTGACCACGCCGTCATGTGAGACATGGATTATCGACCCGCCATCATTGAAGTTGTTGTTCCCCTTCTCTCTACTATAAGGATTGCACTCGCCAGGACATGAATAGCAACCCCATACCGTACGCTTACAGGCGCCCTTCCCGAAGGTTCTCTCATACCACTCCTTGTACAAGATATAGGTTCCACTGATCCCAGTATCGACCAGCATTTTCAGCGGCTGACCATCGAATGACAATCCCTTAACAGTTTTGTCTTTGAAGGGTAATGATATCTGACTGTAAACTGGAGAATACCAACCAGCCAAGACCATCAGGATAGTTGAAAGCTTCATCACAACTTCACAACGGAATTTACGTAGTGCTCCGATAGTCGTTGAACGCATTAGCACGCCTGCTCCCCAATGAAGGCCGCCCGGAACTTACATGTCACCCCGAAGTTTCGTCAGGATTCCTACTATATTGTGTGGCTAGAGTGGTGCCAGTGCAGTTACCGTAGCCAAGCGGTCCTAGAATGCAAGCTGTAGCTGATACTGTATATATTTATCTCACAGTGGATCCAGTGTATCCGGATATTGGAGTACAGCTAGGGATTATACGTTAGACATCCTACATTATGGGGAGCATTTTTGCGCCAGTCTCTGGTGGCCAGTGTGGTACGTATTGTGTGGTTGGGTCTCACGTAAGAATAGTTGACATCGTATGGGCTGGGAGTAGCGATGTCGCCTTGCACGTTGCGACGGGTTAGAATTCTGATATTTCACAAGCAGCAAACACCTGCAGTTGAGCATCTACTGATAGAGGCAGACAAGAGAAAAGAGGCAAAATTCACCTCAATGTGACTAAGGTTCGGACCAAACCCTCTGGTGATGGTGCCATCTCGTGTGGGTGAAGAAGAAGGGGGAATGGGAATTGCGGTACACAGGCTGAAGGGGGTCGGTGTAGTCCAATTCGTCCACTGCCAACTGGTCCAGTGATCAGTTGGTCCACGGACCAGCTCGCCTATGGACCATCTCGTACACTGGACGAGATGAGGTACCAACTCGGCGCCCGCAGGCCACTACCAACTCATCCGGTACCGACTCGGACACCAGTTTATACCAATTCATCCAGTGCCAACTCGTCCACTTTTTACACCCGCTCATATCAGCACAACTCTCGCGAGCGGCTCGCGTAATTCCTACAGTACTACCATAGAGATTCGCAATGGGCGATTATCAATAGGTCTCCTTGTAGAAGTCGGAAACGTACCAGGAATCCTGGTCCAGGATCACCTTGAGCCGTACCAAATGGCCTCGCAGTATGTCTAGCTTCAACTGATCTCGGCAAAGAGAATACACTTCAGGAAATAAGTAACATGAGTACGTGTCAACGCCAATAATCTCTCTGTGAACTCACGGATCTTCCCTAGGTCAATCTCATTGACCTGACTACTGGAGGATACTCGAGTACTCATCTATATTGGAGTACTCGTTGAACGCAATGAACAGTATCCCGGTAGAGTATGACGGTCTGATGATCAGCAGTACTCAACAAAACTGTTTTGCTTTGTCAAAACACCGCCTAACTTACAGAAGATGTAAGATGATTCTAAAAACTACCACAACATTGAAACTCATAAATGATTAATAGTGAAGTTACTAGCGTTTCGCTAAGGTATGCGGCTTATCGCACAATGACTGGCACATCATACACAAAAAGTAGACAGTACAGAACACAACTGTTGAGTCCAGCACAACGATTCCAGTTCATTCGACGCGGCTGCGTCCGACTCTGATAGAGACGTGGTTTGATTCACCATTGCCCTTTGTTTACAATGGTGATATGAGGATTCTCCTTGCGACGACGTTTCACTGTTATACATGTGTCATGAAGGGAGTTTGAGAACTTGGATAAGAAGGATAGAATCTTTGCTTGTAAAACTGCGAGTTGCTCGAACGCCCGAGAAACCTCTATTCAATGGATAGTATTTATTCTACACATGCTATGTGGCACACAACATATTGTGTCACAAATTGTGACTCACAATACAGCCACAATGTGTGGGGCTGTCCCGGAGCTGGTGATGGCGAGGGGTTTTCGAACCTCCTGGTTAATGTCGGGAAAGGCTGAAGACGTTCTCATTCCTAGTGAAGTCGAACTAATGGATTCGTTCTCCTTCGAATCAACTCGAGTCTCTAACAAAGATCAAATTCATTCATCGTGAATAATTCACGTGAGGCGTACATTATGCGCGAAGTTGCCCGTTCTCTCCGGTTACGTGTAGGGACACCGGATCCGGTTGTACCTTTTTAGTATTAATAGACCTGTCCGTGATATAATGATGATCTATAATACACATAATAAAATGTACACGCCTTTACCTGAAGCCTAATTCTACAGAAACAGGTTCTACTTTAGATAGCCGGTGACTCACCTGTTTTCATTGCCGCGCACAATACGGTTACTGTCAGTAACTTACTGAGCAGATCGCACCGGTCGTGTGGCACTGTCCTCTGGCCGAGGACTATTCGAAGAGGACCTCTGCGGATAGGCATGTGCACAAGTGTCTTTTCTTATCAAATCGCTTTTAGATCTTGCCCCCGTATCGACCTGAGTCCGATAACGAAGCGTAATAGCCCTCTTTCATATTTAGACTCGGTACTACCGAGTCGGCACCCGATTCATGTCGCACGACGTGTTCGCCGCCTGGTGGCGCTAGTTCCGCCTGGAAATCCTTGAGGGATCAAAGGCTTTGATTCAAAGCATCCTTACAAGCAAATCTCGCAAATAATGAAGTGTCGATGTGCGTCTCCTGCTCACGCGATGTACCTTATCGCGCTCCTTGGGTATGCCCTTGGTACTACCAC
>JAAPAO010000340.1:27141-37926 GCA_013115145.1 Perkinsus chesapeaki | reverse complement strand
CTGCCAGTCAGGCAACCCCGGTTCGAATCCCACCCGGTGCCAGCTAGCATGTTGCATATGCGGACACCGCTAGATTTGGTAGCAGAGCGGATGCTCAATCGGCGTGCTATCACCGAAGCTGAGTCATCTTTCTCAGCCCGGCACGGTCGGCGCGATGCTCTCCCGATGCTCACTCATGATCAACAGTATGCTGATGATAATCGTGGTGAAGACGATGCCTACGGCGACGATGACGATGACAGCTCAGTGTTCCCAGGAATTGACGACGGCGATGCTGAGGAGTTCGATGATCTTTCCCCTGGGCTTGATGACACTGTCAGGGAGAAAAGACTAAGAGCAGAGGCTACGACAAGACCATCGAGGATTATAAGGGCATGTCGACCGATTGAAGTTAGTAAGCTGACGGTACCTGAATTGGTAGCGTCTTATCGGCTGAAAAGCCACTACTCTATGGTGGAGGGCCTCATGGTTGAGATAGGTGCTGGTAGGATGGTTTCCAATGTTGGATATAAGCCTTATCAATCTACTACCATATCCTGTTATAACAAGTTGGTGCAAAGCTTTGGAGACTGCGTAGAAGTTGTGGATGCTGCAAGTGAGATTGCAGAGTCATCCGGCTACCGCTGGCAGACTATCCGGCAGGAACTCCTAGCCCAATTCGCCCAAAGAGATGTGCTCAAGACCAACTATGATGGTAAACTTTCGAAGCTGAGATTCGAGAGTGTTCAGTCTGTGGACAGCTTCCTCCGGCATTGTAGTACCATTTACCATCTTTATATGGATGTATATAAAGGTGATTCGTCCGAGCGACGAAGACTTGTGGATAAAATTATGGGTAGGCTCCCTGGTGATATTCGTGTGAAAGCTATCGACAAGATCAAAAGCTATATGTCCGGCCCAGATGAATCCGGTTCCGAGACTCAAGATTGGGAGCTAGCGTTGCCATTGGAGCGTGTTGGCCGCTCAGCCAATCGCTCTATTGTTGGTGTTATCCGACAGACATGTCGCACTGAAAGAGATGCGTCGATGGTTGATGGTCCCGAACAAGTAGTACAACGAGACCCTAATAGACCGCCGTCCTCAAGGCCAGACTGGATACGGCAGATTGATGATAGAAACTCTGTCCCTCTCGCTGACTGGGCGAAAAAGTATGCCCGTGTATGGGGACTCTCTGGTAAAGGCTGTCGGTCCGTTGAGAAAGTGCAGGCCATTGGTGCCGACGGGCTCTCTAAAGCCACTAGCCGTCGAGGAAACCCTATTTTCTTCGCTGGATTCACGAACGCTACCTCTGGCGACGATCGTGTAGCTAATATCGACAGTGCCTTGTTCAGAACATGGGTTTATACAGAGCCGTTAAGGGCGACAACATCAGCTCAATCCTCTGATCGAGTTCGACTGGTAACGAAGGATCGACAAGCCCTTCATGTTTGGCCCGATGAACCTTCTCGAGCGGTGACGTCGGCGATTCCTTCTGAGGTTATTCTGAAAGGTTATATAAGTTCTATCGATTTGAAAGCTAAGTTGACAGCTAATTTTTTGGTGGACTCCGCTGCTGGTAGAAGCTACTTACTTGTTAGAAATGACGAGAACATCCCCTTCAATAAGCAACGGTTGTCTGAGCCGGCTGAGATCGAGCTCGCTGACTCCTCTACGACCTCCGCACGTTATGTTGTTCCGTGTTATCTCGATATAGTGTCACTGCATGGCGATGTAGTACGATGTCGAGTACCCGTGACTTTATGTGTTTTGCAAGTGCAGAATCTTAAATGTTACGGTTCGGATATGGTTGTTCTTTTAGGACGTACACTTATCGATGCCCTAGATATATGCCTCTGTGGTACTAGCCGTGCTTATATCGGTGGTCATTGTGTGTATGCCGCCGACTTGGTGACTCCTTCGACTATATGTCATGATGCCGTCAACCAGGTTGTAGAGATTCCATTGTCCCCGATATCAGTTAATGGTGACCGTTCCATCTCCGTGAAACTTACGTCTGAGGAAGACACTCTCGTGAATGGTTGTTTGACTGATTTAGTGAATCGTGGTTGGTGTGCAGTTGGGTATGCCACAGACTACCATCTACCGGCTTTGATCGCCGATTCGCGACGCTTATGTAAACAATGTATGGTATGTCAAGTAACACGAGCGAAACGAGTTTGGGCACTACCCCCTTCAGTTGGTTGGTCTGGTCAATTATCTGATGCTAACTTATCGTCTTACCCTGCATATTGGAAGGTCTTTGTGGATGCATTCTCTATTGGCGGGAAACGCAAAGTTCTAAGTTGTACGTGTTTACTGACTTCACATACTACTTGGAAACTATTGCCATCCGAGAACCATGAGGCCATCTTACAAGCTCTGAGATATATTCAACTGCTGAGAGGAGGCCTTCGACTTATTGTGTTGGATCGAGCACAGTATTTTACAACCTCTCGCTTCTCTGAAAAGTGCCGTCAGTTATTGGGCGCTCGGGTGGAGTATCTTTCAACTCGCTCTCCTTGGGAGGGGGGTCGAGGTGAGAAGCTCCATCATCTTGGTGCTAGACGCTTGCGTGCTCTTTTACGTCACGCAACTGGTGATGTATCTTGTCAGGACAGTTACTTGGAAATGATAATAATGCAATGTATGTCCATGTTGAATTTGCGCCCTATTACTAAGTTTTGTTATGGTTTGGATGGACGTGCTACGCCTGTTACACCTGATCAGCTAGCTTATGGGTATAGTCGTGCTACGGATTCTAGTTTTGGTCATCTGAGTAACGCTGGCGATGTTCACTTCAATCCAGGAAGATCGATTAATGCTATACGCTCTAATTTCTTCACGCTACATTGGAGGTTATTGAAGGAAGCTACCCTTAAGAACATTCGCTCTAAAACTGGTAAAAAAGCTAAGAATCAATTGGTTGATTATATAGTTGGGCAACCGGTTATCGTCTACTTCCCGAGTAAGAAGCTGGCCCAACCTTTTAGACTATGCCACATATGGTCTATTTGTGGAGATCATACGTATGATGTAGTTCATCCTGGCGGTCGAGTTACTCGTGAGAATGCTTATAATATTTTGCCGTTGGAGTACTCTCATTTATATGATGCTGTTGACAAGGATCATCATCAACTATCCCCTGTTGATGAGGCTAGAAGTATTACCCAGCCGTATTGGTATGCATATTGAAGTTATGATTAAGACCAGAATCAAGAAGAACGACTACAAACTGATGAAGTATTCTGGTACGGTGATTAGAGAATGGAAAAGTGGGCATGTTTCTATTCGTTGGGATGACCCAGATTATCCAGACGAGAAGATAGATTTGGATAAGGAGAAGTTCTATGTTGTTTAAGCTGATGTGAGGACAGTGTCCCCACAAGGGAGGGCATGATTGTGCCGAGTAGACAATGATGTCACAAAGCTAATAATGTTGTCACAAAGCCTTGTCCCCCTAAGCCTATTCACAGTAGCAGAACTTTTTTGGGTATTTGTTTATATTTCCTAATACTCCAAGTTGGGTTAATTACCCTTTCCTTTAGCCGAAGCCCTCAGATCTGGACGAGCAAGACGCACAGGCTGCAGAGCGCAGTGTAGTGTTCAATGCCCTCTTAGTTGTGACATCCAAAGTAATGTATATGTTCGTTATACAACAAACGGGGAATGCCAAACGCTTGCATCCAGCGCCATCTGGGGTGAAGCAACCGGAGCCAAGGTCGTCCAGTTTGTTTAGCTTTCACATTAGTAGCTGCATTATGCATCCGTTATAGAGACGAGATCGCGAGAGCTAGTTGAAACGCCGTGGCTAGCCATCGCTCGCCATAGACTAGTGGGCGTTGGTTCTGGGAAGGAACGGAGCTCCATCACACGAGTGCTTCCGCTCCTGAGTCAGGAGTCCTGACTAGCATGTCCCGACGCCCACTACTGTTGAGCAACCGAGCACGGGCCATTTGATAACAGTTCAATTCATTGGACCATGTCAAATGGCGCGCACGGAGGGAAGATCAACGCATGCGTGCAACCGAAACATAGCTCAGCGCAATCGTTCTCTCCCTGTCTCCGATGTCGCCAGCCCCAGTATATCGCCTAGACCCCCGGTCTAGTGGACTCTATGATACAGTATTGGTTTTTCGGCTTCTACTGTGGGATAGTGAAGAAGTCATTAAAGGTTATTCGAGATAACCTTGCACGCGTCAATAGCTGTTCTTCCACGTCACCACAGCTCCTTACCTTTGAAAGGCAATGCCTAGATAATTGAATCTTCCAGAACGAGAGTCCTGAGTCCAATTTTGTTCGCTCCTCCAAAGTAAAGTTACTATTCAGGCTAGGCGTTTGAATGGTGTATTCGTTCCTGTGCGGTTATATGATGTTCGTATTAATCACACGAGAAGTTAAGCGCCCAATCTGGATCGCGAGTTGTGCCGCAGCTTCCTTGAACCTCCAGTCTGAACATGAATTTTCCACTCTCCCGCTCGAGCGGTACCGCTATATGGTTGAGGCTTGAAGTTAGGAAGCTTCTTAAGATCAGCGCGCTGTTGATGATGCTCGTTCAACTACTAGGGTCGAAAAAAGGCTGTGGTCCTATGCCAGAAAGTGGAGTCTATTCTGGTGGAAATGAGAAGTACTACTTTCGTTGGAATGTTAGAGAGACCAACCCGAATGGTCGCAACGGCAGAGTCGATATTCATGCTTCTCGCCTTGATCTTCCTGGCGTGAACAATATCACTTGTGATGATGTTCGGTACTGGCAAGGTAGTTTGCCAAAGTATACAATGGATCTTGATAGAGATAACAAGGATCTGATAGAGTTGTCCGACAAGCTCGGAATAAACCCCAAGGATTGGTGGGGGTTCTCACATGGGCTCCATTGGATCGAAGTATTTGGTATTTTACTTACTCCTGCTTAAGGTAGGCGAAGTGTCGCTGGTATGAAAAGTAAGAGTGAATCTAGAAAGTGTGCTCGATTCTTTTTTTCAGAATGCAATATGTCACAGCCGTATCCCTGTGATAATGATACTCATAGATGCTTTAATCTATGAGGAACACACAATCCCAAGTGGCCGGATGAGTTTGTGGCTCCCTTTGTTTTTCACTTAAAAGCCCCTCTCGGCTGATCTTCGCATCTCATTACTTGCGTTGTTATAGATAAAATTAATGTTGCTATCGGGGGCAGGGCTTCGCGAAGGCGTATCTGACGCCCCTCCACGCGCGTGTTTTGGCTCCCGGAGGAATCTAGTCGCGTAGTTAGAATTCATATGGGCACGACTAAGGCATCATACTCCGGATCGGAGGCCCCTTTAACGAGCTAGTTTGCTTGGAACTCTTGATGAGGGAATTCGCCAGGGAGACGGTGATTGGTATTGAAGTCAGTCGATGAAGCTCTGTAGAGAAGATCACTATTACAGTTGCCAAGGATAGCGTTATTCCTTTCGTCAGGACTCAAAGGTCGGGTACACTATTTGCAGTCAGTGACTTTCAACACAACCTTGACACAGTTACATTAATAACACATAAAAGATGACAACGTCTATATGGTCCCGGTGACCAAGGAGTGGAATTCCTGAAACCGTGGACTTGAATGGCAGCCGTCGATGATGCTTCTGTTCACCTGAGCCTGCTCAGACTTCCCACGGCTCCATTTGGTGAATGCATGGATGTCGAGATCCGCCTTATGTGATTCAGCGAAAGCATCAGCTACAATACGAATGGAGACATCCTGAGTCCGTAATAACACAATATTGTGTCGGCTGTCCCACTTTTGCTTTGCTCCAGTCCTTCGACTTCGCGTAAGCCAGCGTCTCGACTACCTGAGGAATGCAACCAAATTGATGCATTGCATATATTTTTATACGGTATCAACTATTAAACAGAGTTCAATATTCTCCGATCCATCAAATGTCGTATGGCATATAACGGTGACATATCTTGATCGATTTGGGTGTACGCACGCGCAAGGTGTTGATAGAAATGTTGAAGGGCGACAAGAGGACAATGATATCACAGAACATGGAGCATCAAAGGATACAGGAAGTGATAGTCACCTCAGATAGCTCGCTCTTTGACACTTTATTGTCTCCATTTGCATCACAGATCGAAAAGGTGAACTCAGATCTGAAGTCGGATCGCTTACCTCAAGTTAGGTACTATCCTACTTACCTCTCCGCTTCAGTCACACCTTCAGCGTGTAGTAAAAGATATGTGCCTGAAAGACGAGACAAACGATAATTTACTGCGTTCAATCCGGCCCTATTGAGATAGGTTCCCAAAGATACAATTCCGAGTCTTGGTAGAGCCAAAAGGAAAATCCATCTTTCTGCCACGATCTGGCGTTGCTCAACAACTGACCGGCTGAAGTATTTACTAGAAGACCAAGCTGAGTGGTGCTGGTCGACTGGTGATGATTCTTGCAAATTAATCTGCATCGTCGACTAGTTGGTAATAATATATTCAAACCATTAATACAAGCGCTACTCACGACATGACACATTGGCACAAGAAAAGACCCCCGATTGTGAATCAATAGTTAATCGCAACGTCGATCACCAAAGTAGGGCCCGAAGGGTTTCAGCCAACCTCAAAGATACTCGAGGAGATCGCAGGATGTATCGATTGGACCGCACATGATAGAAATTGGAATCGATATGATAGGTTAATTAACGTACAGAGTTCGTTGTAGGATATCTTATTGTCCTTCGGGTAGTTATCGAACAGCTCGAATACAGCGTCCATGATCTCAGAAGGCGTAGACGGGCTGATCTCCTGCAACTCATCTCTGGTGATGCCTACAGGCACACATCGAAGTGATGAGCAGGCAGCAGCAGCTCACCGTCACCGTCCTTCGGCACCTTATCGAAGGCAGCGGCGAGCCCGGCCAGGCGGGGCGATATACGTAATGTTTGACGAACTTCTAGGATTCCAGCCACGCTTGGGGCAGGGGTCCTGTGGACACTTGAAGGGGACAGCGCGACACAATTTACCTGTAGATGGCGAAGCCTCGGGTGATCACAGGAGAGAGCGACTTGCGGAGGATGCAGTTGGCCACGTGACTCGGAGGGAACATTTTCGAAAAACCTGTCGGATTTGGCTAACCCCACTTTACTGTTACAACGAAAACGAGCCGAAACAATAGAGACTTAAATGTAACCAAATCGTTTGGCGAGCAACCCGATTAGTAGTATCAGCGAAACGATTAAGCTCATCTCTTTATGGGACTCCGTATAGCTGCTTAGGACGGTCTTCCGCAGTATAAACCAGAAAATAATGATCATCACGAACACCACTTGAACTGATTGTTGAGCGCCACCCCGGCGAATCGGGGCCGTCCTTGCTCGTCGAGGCCCGTCTGGTTTGATGTGACTCGCCATGGTTCAACTGTTCAGCGACCGTCCCGAACTGACGTTTAACACAGATCGCAGAGATCCTCAGAAACGTGACATGCTCATCATCTGTCGTCACCATTCCACTTTTTAATAAATAATCGTCTATATCTTATCTTAGTCCTCCTGGCCCAATCAGCAAACACTTTAGGTCTTCGTATCAGCCACACACCTCCTCCCACAGTGGTAAAGGGAAGGCAGAAAGCTAGGACATATACCTGATCAAAGATATATAACCAATAATAATAATTGGATCATGATATTGTTAATGATATGACGACAAGAATAGTGATTAAGTTACCCAGATATGAGCTGGAAGGTTCACTAGGACATATGTCTCTAGGCGGAAGCAGGGAGTTTCAGATGTTGCTTTATGACACCCCGCCGGCGAGTAGTAATATAAATAATACATTAATAACAAATCAAATATCTTAATAAGGATATTGCTTTCTGAGCTTTATTCAGAGATGTGTGTTAAACCTATTGCTCTTCGTTTTGGTCCTCCGAAGCCTCCAACGACCTTCTAAAAAGACTTAGTTCTCAAAAGTGGCGCGGAGGAATCTATGAGATCTTCTAGTTTCAGTAGCGAATTTAAGGCAACAGGTGAAGCTCTATCAAGGCGACTTTCGGAAGCATGAAGTTTGTTGAAAAGATATCTATTAACCTCGCCTCGAACTAGGTGATAGTTTGGTTTTTGCCTACATTTCACTTGACCAATTATGTGCTAACATTCTTACCGGTAGATTATCCACCAAATAGGTAGGCGAGGATACAGCGACACTGTCGTCAAAGTATTCACTGGTACGGCCACGCAGGGTCCAGGTGTGCCGTTCAACTGAATGGGAAGGATTGCAGTAAATAGGTTCCATCGAAATAGAGGCATTTTCGGTCGGGCCATCGGCAACTTGTTGCTGTATAGGTCGCTTATTTATCAATTTCTTGTAGATATTTCTAGATAGAGCTTTTGGGTCGATATAGTGTCAACGAAGGCCAATTTGTGGAAAAGGAAGTATGACATCGGAAATAGTTTCATCACAAGCCATCATTTTTCAACATCTTCCTGCTGGACTCTAAAGCTTCACCGAGCCAGCGAGCATCCTTACGTTTTGTGTGCGTTCCAATTCGAAGCTCCCTCCAGCTGAGCGCGGCTAGTAGGCCGGTGAAACCTAACGTGACTTTCATACCGCTCTCTCCAATTTGTTACCAAAAACCCGAAAGGGGCGTTTGATTTCGTATCCAGCTGAGATGCCTTGAGTAACACCGAAAACAAATACGCCAATTCCAGTGAGAAGCACTTCAAACATTTTGGAGGAGACTTCGTACCATAATTTGTCTAAAACCGCGTGAGTGCGAAAGAAAAGCGCGCGCCCGAGTTGGGATTATCGCGGCATCTGTTACTCACTCCTCCTCCCCCTCCTCAAATGGACATCAGCGAAGGCCGTCACGGTCCAATCAACGTTGCTCAGACGTTCCGGAAATATGCCAGTGAATCTCAAATGAAGGAAAGGTATTTTTACGGAGCGCACCGTGCCTACCGGAATGCCTTTTTAGGGTAGCGGCTTTCGAATGCAGCCCTACAGGACCTGTTAACTGCATGACGTAAGTGACTTAACTATTGATAGGGGTCGAGAGGGTACTGGGAGGGTTGTAGTTCAATGTTCTGATGGACAATGATGCAAATGCTAGAATGGTTGGGCTAGGAAAGCTTTTCGAAGATATTCAAGTCAAGGCTGAGTCGTGGCGATTTAATATTTAAACCAAGATAAATTGATTTAATATTTATATACTATTAATGAGCTTTTAACACTCTTCAAGCTTAGATACGCCGACCTTTGGTGCCGAGCCGAGACTCTGGCGAAGGGGATCAGGAGGAGACTTCGACAAAAAGGAGGCATTGCCCAGTTCGACTATCAGAAAATGATTGCGGGTTCGAGGCGCCGTCCTACGTAGAGCGTCTAGTAGTTGTTTTCAGCATGTTATATGGACCGTAGTGTTACCTGGTATGTGGTCTATGTGGCCTGTGCTGCGCTGGGGCTGCCTCTGGCGGCTATGGGTAAGGGGCTGGATGGAAAGGTATATTAGAGTCATATTATAGGCACGGATTTGCCGAATAAAGAGCAACAAGATATTAGGAATGCGTATATTAGAGAGAAGCTTGAACCGTGCATTATCATCGTGGAAGATATTTCTGTCCGAGGGGAAGGCATGTCGGGTGCTGAAAGTCTGGATGGGCTGATGGCACTTGGAGAGGAGGAGCAAGAGGAGCTGCTTATACCAAGTGGACGTGATCTTATATTAGGATTGCATTTTACTGGGGGTAATATGGAATTGAAGGAACGTAGAGGAGAGAGCGGTATCAGGTACCACTACGGTGAATTATAGCAAATGTGTTGTTATTACACACGGAATGGTAATAAAGGGTATTGGGGAGGGAGGCCAGCAGTGGGCTGCGTATTAATATATAATAATAATTATTTATGTATTGAGATATCCTATCGATGGTTTAGCAGTTGAGATTCGCGTAAAGGTCTCCAATTCGAGAATATGTCAGCATGATACCACAAGGATGGATGTGAAGCGAAAACGTTACTGGCTAGGCCCTCGGCGAAGTCTCGTTCATTAATGTATAAGACTGATTAGACTGTCATTAATGGTTTTATAAATTTAAGGGTATAAAAATTAAAAAGGGTATATATCTAACGTTGGACAGGGCCTTCTTCTTACGTGACCCTTTTCAGCCGTATATTCCCCACTTAGCATCACTCGGCGCCTTCCCTCAGGTACTCCATGAATTCGTACATTATAAAAGAACAGTTGTCGATTTTATCCCAGAAGGCACTAGCGTCTGCATGTTACATAATGGATTGGTCCATTGGTCATCGGCGGCTTATGGAATACTGAGCATCGGTATGATAGAAAAGATATTTTTGAGGTTAGCTCACGTGCATCTTCAGGCATCTCTCTTGGCGGAATGGTGGCTTTGCCAGGAAGCGATTATACGCTTCAGAAAGATCCCGCGAGGTTCATGGAGCTAGCGAGTTTGGGTCACGGCAAACTGAGCCGTGGGAGAAGGACCCTGGTGTGCGGCTTTGTCCCGACGGTCTTGAGCACGTTGAGAAGAGATGATATTATTGAGAGAATCGGAGTGGCGGATGGGAAGGAGTTGGTGGTGATATCTTGGGGGGAGAAGTTGAGTCAGGAACTGGCTGATGAATGGAGTGGTATTAGGGAGGACAGGGGGGATGACTTGGATCACTAGTGAAAGATACTAAATAGGTCGACTTGGATCACTAGTGAGAGACACTAAAAGGTTGACTTGGATCACTAGTAGACGTGAAAGATACTAAATAGGTCGACTTGGATCACTAGTAGACGTGAAAGATACTAAATAGGTCGACTTGGATCACTAGTAGACGTGAAAGATACT